>CM053501.1:25943501-26045885 GCA_028627145.1 Eidolon dupreanum | reverse complement strand
GCCATGCCGATTCGTTTGTGTATTGTCTATGGCTGCTTTCATGCTACAGTGGCAGAGGTCAGTAATTACAAAAACAATTAGCAGACTTTTTCTGGAAAGGGCCAGATAATAAATATCTTAGGCTTTGTGAGCCAGATGGTCTCTGTCATGAAGGTGCTGGGGACATAAGGGAAGTCCAGTCTCTATCCATGAGCACTGTAATAATGGCCACTGGCTAAGTGGATCACATTGCTTAGCAGTTATTTTAGAAGTCAGAGGTTAGTGTATGAATGGCTGGGTGTGTAAGAGGTAGATGGTATTGGGTAAGCAAGAAGATTATGTTGAGAGGAGACCATATGATATTTTTATTTGTCACTATCTTCAAGTGGCTTATCCTCTAATCTGTAAAATCTCTCTCACACACAGTTTTAGAGAAACGTGGAACTCTAATGAACACTCATAGTTCTTTGATTTAGCTACTTAATGAGCATCTACTGCTTCTAGGTTCCACAGTGGGAGATGAGTACACAGCAATTCAAAAGACCAGTCCTTGTCTTCAAGAGACCTTTTAATAGGGTGAATTTCATACCCTTTGAAAGCTGTAGAAAGAAAAACATTTAAAATTAGTTTCATATTTATCTCATTCATGCCAAAAATGTCTCCTTCTTTTAGTAATTTTGTAGTAAACAATCGTTCATTTGTTTGTTTGTTTTTGTAGTCCTATACACAATTTTGTAGCCCTTGATTGTATTCTTTCTAAGCTTCTGCTTTTTCAGACTTACACACTCTAAGTGTTTCAGTCTTTCTGGAATGGTTGCCCATATCCCCTATTTTTAATTATATAGTGCATGCCTGCACACATGTTAGCAGAGTATTTCCACAGTGGTTTCCGATACCTTTTCTGGGTTGCGACTGATAGAGAATATATCTTACTTGACTTTGCTTATAAAGTTTCCTGCGATTCCCTTTGTTTTAACTCATTGTCTGACTACTATCTACTTATAAAATCTAGATGGAGTTTATAATTATAGAGATTATGCTAAGAAATTCCTCTTCTCAGTAATCTATGAAAAGTATATGAGTTTCAATACTTGCCTTTGAAGAAAATTGTCACCCAAAGAAGCATCTGTTTATTTCAATCCTTTGCTTCCCATCCATAAACCAGTGTCCTCTTCATAAAAAGCGTCTCTGTTATGGTTTTAGCTGCATCCCTTTTTTCCTGTGGAACACCACCAGGGAGTTTCCTCAAAAATATTTGACAGCCGGTGCTATATGTACACCTTTCACTTGGGGCAGACACTGGCCTTGGGGGACTAAGATGGCATAAATATCTCTGACATGAACACTGGCTAAATGTTAGCCCTGTATCCAAAAAGTGATAAAGAAATTTCTGTAGGAGGTTTTTGTAGAGATTTTTTCTTTTTCAACTCATTGAAAAATCAGAAGTATTCAATTCTATCTCCAGTTATACAAAAGAAAAAAAATTTGTTCCTCTCCTCTAAACCTTAACCCATTTCACTGCCAAAAATAATTAGATCTTAAAACTTACCTTTTATATTCTGTCTCCTTCTCTTTCATCATCTTCTTCCTCCATCAAAATGCTCAGATTTGGGGATATCTTTAGATTCTATAATCAAATTCAAAACATTATTAAGCATTTATTTTCAGATCCTTTCCAACTCACTTTAAAGCATTATGAAAGTAATAATCTCTATAATTAGAATTAGAAAAACCCTCCAAATGAACTAGTGCCTGCTACTGGTAATTGTTACAAACTCTAACATCTGATGGCCAATGCCTCCTACTCCAGGAAGCTTCCCAAATTTCTCCTACCTCCTCATGTCTTGACTCAACATCTCTCCCACAAATATACTATATGGTTGTGCTATTTGAATCTAGTATTTTTAAAAATTATTTTAATGAATTTAGGTGTATTTTTGTATTCATTTATTCAGCAGATATTTATTGAGGACCTAACTATGTGCCAGACCCTAGACCATGTTCTCGGTACTTAAGGTATAGTGTTAAACAAAACATCTGTCCTCGTGGAGCTCATGTTTCAGTATATTACTTTATATTGTAATAGTGTTACCTGTGTTCCTTTTCACTATCTTCTTATATTTTACTTTATAACACATAGTAAATTAATGTCCAGTAAATGTTAATGGTAGTTTGGCTCCTACAGTGGTTTTTTCCACAAACAGTTATTCCGCATTCTTCCGATAGCGGTACCCCAAATTTCTCTTGGGAAATATACAGAGAGGCCTCACAGTGTAGTGGTTAAGTATCAGTCTCTAGAATTAGACCGCTAGTGCTGAAATCCTGGCGTCATATTTACCAGCACTATGACCTTGTTCAAGGTACTTCGCTTCTCAGTAATTCAGTTTCCTCCTAAGCAAAGTTGTGGCAATAACAGAGCCAACCAGCTTCACAGGGTCGCTGAGCATTAGATGACTTAACATATGTAATATGCTTGAGATGGTGCCTGACCATAGTGAAACACTATAAAACTATTTGCTATTGTTATTGTTATTATTATTATTAAATAATTTCTCTCCTTTGGGAGCCATGTTTTGGGTATTGTTAGTCTGTCTCCCCCCAACCCCCTCACCTTTCTAAGGACTGGACACAAATCTCCTTCCTAGAACTTTAAATCTTGTAGTTTTGCCATCCCAAGGGCAGTGCCCTAATGAGTCTGTCTGTTAGTTCCTGCTACTTAGGTCTCCAGAGCTGCTGTGGTTGCTGACCTTTCTAAGTCTCAATCTTCAGCTCCCCCTGGTTTCAAAAGCTACTTCATACTCTTGCAATAAAATCTCTGTTTTCTTAAATTAGCCGACATCTGTATCAGTTGTTTGCAACCACAGAAACTAGAAGCTGACGTGATACAATGGTTCCTTGTGGTCCTCATCTGTGCATTGTTTTACAGTTCTCTTTAGAAGGTGAGTGATCATTTCACCTCATCTTCTTTAATTTAGGTTGTGGGTTATATAACCAAACAGTTGTAGTGACATACTACAGTGCTCACCCCAGTATTGCTAAATCCTTTTGCTCTTTCTAATTTTTGAAACTTTAATTCTTACTTTACCCTATCAAAAAAGAGATCTGTGAAGTCAAACACAGAAGTTTTCATTTGTACCGAGATTTTGAAGAGAACTATAAAGTTCAAACATAATCACTGTCTGGGTTTATTTTTCCTACTGTCTATGGGGAAGGTAGAAGTTAGGCAGACCTGAGGCCCCACTGACACCACCTACATGTGAGTGCAGCTGGAATGTGACATCTATCACAGGCTGACCTGATAACTTCACTTGACATAATGGAGAGGCTGATGCTCTCTCCCTTCCTCACTGACCTCCCAAAGACAACATTTTCCCAAAGTGAAGATTACTTTTACATTAATGATCTGTGGAATTTCAAGAGACTGTTTGTGGGGGAGAATTTCAAGTTCATGGTCGAATTCTTTACATTTGAGCAAGAGTCCCCAGAATGGGTGATAATGTTTTCACTGACTCTCTTAGGAGAGTATTAAGAAGGAAATTAGAGGCTGGCTCTGTATTAGTTTCCTATTGCTGCTGTAACATCACCAGAAACTATCTTAAAAAAACACAAATGTACTGTCTTGTAGTTCTGGAGAGCATAAATCCTAAAATCAAGTTGTTGACAGGATGTTTTTTAATGGAGGTTCTAGGGGAGAATCTGTTTCCTTGTTCGTTCCAGCTTTTAGTGACTATTTGCAATACTTGGTTTATTATCTCTTCCTCTACCTTTGAAGCTAGCAAGGTGGCATCTCCAAATTAATCTTTCTTCCCACCCCCAACTTTTGTTTCTGTCATCACGCCATCACAGTTTCTTCTCTGATTCTAACTCCCTCTTTGCTTTATAAGCAATGTTTTTATTATATTTGACCCATAGAAATAATCTAGCATATTAGATGAAGGCCTCTTGAGATGGGGACATTTCAAGATCCTTATCTTAATCATGTCCTGCAAGGTCCTTTTTGCTGTGTAAGGTCTGGGGATTAGGACATGGACATCTTTCTGGGGCCATGGTTCTGCCTTCCTCAGGCTTCATTCCAGTGGGAAGCCAGATAAGCAAATGTGCAGCTTTTGAATACAAAGGGGTTACTGAAGGAAAGGGAATCCAAAATGATTTACCAAGCAGCCATCCTATGCTTCACAATTTCCTGGATGGCTACATTGAAGAGTCCCAAACAATACGAATTCTCTTCAATAATCTCTCTCTCTCTCTCTCTCTCTCTCTCTCTCTCTCTCTCTCTCACACACACACACACACACACACACACACACACACAGAATAGACATCTATGCAGACATTTATCAGATGGCTGTAGATCTTGATCTACTGCCTTGCAGACAGTGAAGCATGTAGATTATCAGTCATCCTGTTCCACATGCTCCATACAAGTGAAATTGTTATTATAAATCATGTGAGCATTTTGCAGAAAGAGAGAGATGTCTGAAGAATATTCACCGATATGTGAAAATTTGCTTTATCTTGTGGTAGGATTTTGGGTTATTTTTACAGTTCTGTTTTGTATTTTTCAGTCATTTTAATGTTTTAATAATATCTTTCTTCCATAACAATATAACTTTTAAAAAAAGGCTGAATGAGAGTTAGAAATAACTTTTGAATCTCTAAGAAGTATGAAAAGGATTGAACTGCTGCGTGTTGAACTGGCATTGGGTAAAGCAGGAGAGGAGGGATCAGAAGGAGAGAAAAAGCAGGGACATGGTGAGGGTGAAGGAGCTGCAGGTACCAGGGAAGCAGAGACGGACTTGAGCAAGGGGCAGCAGAGGTAGATTTGGAAGCTGCAGCTAGGAATCATGTCAAGAAGAGGTGGACTAAAGCAAGAGTGGAGAAAGTTGGGTCTGGATAGGAGTCAAGCCAGATATTAAATGGAAAAAACAAAAACAAAAAAAAAACGATATTTGAGTTAGAGGCAATGCAACAGGGGTCAGAGTGGTAGACAACTTTCTGCTCCTGTTTCACTGTTAATCCAGATCCTTAGAAATGCTATCAGAAAAGTCTTGGAGTGTTCTCTTTTTACATTTCTGTCCCTCTATGAATTGATGGACAATCATTAGTCATTTGGAGGGAAGATGGGATGAGAGAGAATAGGGATGTAGGTGTGTAAAGTCTAGAAAAATAATATGTGTGGGATTATGAACCAAATAAAACTTTTGAGAAACTTAGTGAAGCAATTTTTGGTGATATGCATGATCTGGAACTAGTGGGAGTGCCCACAGCCATGCCCACGTCTACCAGTTGACAGAGGGGCACACAGACTGATGGTTTAATGAACTTTAGTTTCTGTATTTTAGCTCAATGACTATTTGTTATACATATTATGGGTTACTGCTAAAGTAGAAAAATAATAATTTTGAACAAAAATCATTTGTTTTAGCATATTCAAGTGGTATGAAACTACAAAGAAATGTCAGAAATCAGATTCTAGAAATAATGATAATTCTAAGAAATATGTTTTATCCACCACAGATCACATAGAGAATGGGACAAACAGCAACCAACTTTGGTGTTCTAAATCAGATTGCCTTTGATTCTGGCTTTAATCCTACTTAGTGGCATGTTAAACACACAGAGACAACTTTTTGTGATTATGTGGTACTACCTGATGCATGATGACACAGTGGTCACCTTTTCTGAGCAGTCTGCTAACATGGATCCAGTAGTTACTGTGACATAGTTTCAATTTTGTGCCTCTGCATATCCATCAAGGGTGGCACAGCACTGGCTGTGGCTTGACTGACATAGATCCTCCACAAGCCATGGCAAACTCTTTCTCTCATTCCTTTCTATTTCTCCCACTTCTTCCCACCTTATTCAGCCTCGCTATCATATTTGGCCTGAGTATATGTGCGGGAGGAGGGATAGCCAATCCCACATGGCATCATGTTCTTCTTCTTCCTTATATTTATCAAAGTTGTAACAATACATTTATTTGTTTGGTTACTTTACTGTATGGCTTCCACACTAGATTATAGGTTTCACAAGAAAGGAAATATATCTGTGCTTTATTACCACCTTATACCTGGTACTTTGCACAATGCCAGACACATTGAAGGAACTCAATAAATATTTGTTGAATAAATGAAAGATATGTTAAGGCAAAAGGCTAATTACGCCTCCACTCACTCTACTGTGGCATGGACAAGATGGTTTAACTCATGGGAGTCTTCTTTCCCTACCAGTAAGGGACTGGTCTATGAGGAGACTATAGCTGCATGAAAACAAACAAAAAAAAAATCCTGTCATTTTAGAGATAAGGAATTTTAGGTCAGTGCAGTTTAATTGCTTATTCAAAGATCGAAGGCACTTACTGCTGAGCCCATTTCGTAAGAACAGCTGTTGAGTCAGTCAGGGCAGGACTTGGCAAAGCATCAGATCAGTTTGGCTTTCAGGCCAGGACTCCATTCATTAGATCCTGATGTTACTGGCAACATTAACCAAGAATCACATCCCAAGACTTCTTTTCTGATTGCATAGGCTAAAAAATTAATATTAACAGTTTGAATAGATAATGAGTAGATAAACTCCAGTTGGAGAAATTTATTAGGAAAGAGTTGGCAGTGGAACAAATAATCTCCTCCTTAATCCCTGAAACCAGGCGACCATCAAACTATACATCCTGGGTAATTAAGCTATTCGGGCTGCAGCATGTAAACTTTCTCCACTGCCCTTTGGTCCTGCTCTCCAGAGTGATTCATGTCTGTAAAGATGCTGCTGCTTTGAGGAAAACATGAGCCTCTCTGATGACAGTTGTTGCAACAAGACAAAAGCATTTTTAGAATTATTGCTATTATCTCATGTTAGAGATGCTGACAGTCTCTGTCCATCTTGCCTCCGTAATCCCATTAGATTTTACAAACTTTGTAAGGGCAGCCTTGAGGCCATGGCTGAGATAAAGTATTTTCAGGAATGTTTCTTGTCTGCAGCTAGAATTGTGATTCATAGTTCAAGGGATTTGTAAAAACAGATCCTGTTCACAAGCGGATTAGAAAATCCTAGAGTTGCAGCAGAATAGCAGGGACTTCAAAAGTCATCAAATTCTTTCCTCTTCTATGTAAATTGCACGCAAATAAAAGGTTTTATGAAAATAGGTAGGTAGGTAGGTAGATAGGTAGGTAGGTAGGTGATAAAGCTGGAGATTCCCTGGGAGAAACAAGTCTATAACTTTCCTAATAACTTTTTACTTTATCCCAGTCTTCTGGTACATACCATATGAGTAAACATGAACTATTATAATTCTATTCCTGTCCTTCCCCTGAGAAAGTCTCTGCTAGAGCAGGTGGCTAAAGCCTGAGCAAGAATTTGTTGCTATCAGTTTTCATTACTCCTACTGTCCATTTGTTAGCAGTGTTATTATTATTATTATTATTATTATTACTATTGTTATTATTATTAGAGGGTGGATGCCATTTTTCAGATTTCTTTTCAGCTAGAGATCCATAAGGGGGAAAGATCCAGATACACACACACACACACACACACACACACACACACATATATATGTGTACACACACACACACACACACACACACACATATATACACATATATACACACACACAGGGGAAAGATCCAGAGATATATATATGTGTCTGTGCATGTGTGTGTGTATATATATGTACACAAATAGCCAAGTCTTGGCTATTTGATGGCTAAAGTCCTAGTATTTACAAAATCTATCCCTCGCTTCCCTCTGACTTCTCAATGCCTCACTATTTGATTGCTTTTAGGCATTCTACAGGAGGTAGATAATTGAAGAGAACATAGGGTAAATTTTTTCTATTTTACTCATTTAATTTTTATCACCTTCTTGTAGAGTGTCTATTGTGAGCAAGGAATTCATTATGCTCTGAAGGGATGACAAGAAAAAAGTATGTGAAGAAAAAATATCCAAGAGCTTGTAATATCATAACACAAACACAAAGCAGCTAAGGGTAATATAGTCATAGTCATGTCTGGCTAGGATGGATTGTTATAGAAAATAGAATTGATATTGGGCATTACAAATACATTACATACTTACAAAGCAAAATGAAAAAGAGAAAAAAGTTCTGAAAAATGATTGATGGTGATGGTGGTGGGAAGGATGGAAACTGTGTTGGTGGTGGTGGTGGTGGTAGTGGTGACAGTGGTAGTGATATGGGGGTAGTTGTGGCAATGGTGGTATAGAAGGTGTTGGTTTGGCAGGAGTGGCGGTGGTGGTGACGGTGGTGATAGTGAGGATGATGCTGGTAGTGATAATGGTAGTGGTGTGGTGGTGATGGCGGTGGTGATGATGGTGGTGAGGATGTTTGTGGCCTCATAGTGATGATGGTGGAGACAGTGGTAGTGAGCATGCTGCAGGTGGAGCTAATGGTCATTATGAGGGTGATAGGGATGGTGCTGAGGGAAATGTTACTTTTCAGAGACACTTTCAATTATCTCTAGAGATTTTACACCAAATGATAGAAAGAAGAGACCTGTATGGAGGCAAGTGAGAAAAGTAAAAAGAAACCACTGTCACCTGTATGGGAAATCCACTGTTATTCTACTGTCCCACTACCTAATTCATAGCACAGTTCTTCTTTGGGACAAATCTCTTTGTGTTATGAGCCAGACACATCATCTTTCTTCAGTAAATGTTCTAAAATGCTAGTTTGTATTTCCAAATACCAGTAAATGGTTTCACCAGATGGATATACCTTAACAGTGGGTAAAGTAAACCTTAACCCAAAGGTGTTCTTTCCAGTTGTGTATAATGTCTATTGTTCTGTGTAACTATTAAAAAAGGAGCTTTTGAAGTGTGATTAGCTTTATTGCCAATATATTTGTAAAATTCTTACAAAAAAGACATTACCTAAGTTCTTTGTCAGTTCAGAGAGAACGGTTTAATCCAAAATGTGCAGACTGATGCCAAGGAAAACGTTCCCAGTGGAGACTGGAGCTGCATTGGCTCTGCATCATTATTGAACTCAAATATGGAACACAATGTATTTCATTCTAGGAAGGAACAAAAAGTATGTTCCTTGCATAGTGAAAGTTGGTCTCTTTCTGCTCCAGTCTCTTTCTCTCTCATTTTATCAAGAATTTAACATCTATTTCTAATCTCTCTTGTCTAATGCAGGTTCTTCAAGGACAGAAAAAAATGACAATACTTTCTAGTCACTGTCATTCAAATGACTATAATAAAGGAGTAAACATTCATTTGCCATCTTGTCTCTCCTCTGTAGATCCATGGCTATGCACATGAGGTGTTGCTGATGTATTTCCAATAGCAACATCTGGCTCTCTGGCAGCTTGCTATGCTAACTATGCTGACCCATTGATGGCTCTAGAACTTTTCAGAAAGCACTGGATAGATTGGTCAGAATTTGTCAAGGCTATAGGTTTTTTTGTTCATCCCCTTGGGTACTATTCATCTGTCAGTCACATTTCATTCTGAGAAATTTACTGTACTTGTCTGTGTCTATTTGAAATGAATAAGGAGACTCCTCATTAAAGATTGAGATTTATATGGCCCAAATGGGAGTATTCTTAGGGCTGTATTTTGGGTAGTGGAGAAGCTATGCTATTGGTTGGATTGTCCTTAAAATATCAGTTTTCCCTAACATGGTCTCAGAGTGTTATACATACAATAGAAGCCAAGATGAGGGCATTTTTTCAGAGGGTTATGGGATGGGGATGTGTAGAATCATCGCTAATAGAAATTAAATGTTAGGGATTTATGTTTAAGTTCTCAGGGGAGAAAGTTCCTAGTGGAGAAACAAAGAACTGAAATCCCATGGAAAGGAGCCAGAGAATATGAAGGGGGAGAGGGAAAGGTAAAGAAAGTGGGGCTCCAAAGCCAGATATGGGAATTGAAGTTTGAAAAGGGAGAAAGATTATTGAATATGAGGCTGAAGTGACTCAAGAGAAAATGCAATGTTGATCGTAACATAAAGTTGGGAGTTTGAGAAGAGAAGCAGAGAAAATGAAATTCTGGTTTAAAACAAACTATTAAAACATAAGGAAGAGATGTCTGGAAAATTGGAAAAGGTGTTGTAACAGGAAAAAGATATATGGGAAATGAGGAAAGATTTATCAAGCTAAGAAAGAAGAAAAAAATGCAGATTAATGAATTCATTTAAATTTGATATTAAATTATGACGAATCACAACATTTTCTACAGAAGATATATTCACATTTTGATTTTGAGAAGATAATCTATACAGATAACATCAGAGTATGCATTTACTCACTTGGTTTAGTGATTTTTTTCCCCGGTTCACTTATAAGTTAGAATATTCACATGGAAATAAAATGCTTTCTTGGAATCATGTGTAAAGGGAACAAACAGTACTGAAGGTACAGTGTGTTTTACTTTATGTACAAAAAATATGATGTGAATAGTCATTATTATAATAGTAGCCCACACCTATATAGAGCTTGCTGTATGCCAGGTACTGTTCTAAGCAGTCTTGATACATTATTCATGTGATCCACAGCAATAAAACATATGAGGCAGAAACTATTTTATTACTCCCATTTAGGAATGGGGAAACTGAGGCATAGAAATGTTGAATAGCTTGTCCAAGACACAAAGATGGTAAGTGACAGAGTAGAGCTGTAAACCCAAGGTAGTTCAGCTTTAGGATCTATTTCCTAACACTCTGGGAGTTGACGGTGAAGACCAAGTTCTCATTTGACATTCCTGACCCATCTGCACATAAAATAAGATTAATATATTCATTTTCATGCAAAGCTAATAATGGAAGGAAACTTTCTAGGTTGCAGACATTAGGCTATAGCCATTGCTATCTTCCCTGATCCCAGTGCAAGTTATTTAATCAGCATAAAAAGTGGATATAGCTTGGATAGTACTATATAAGAATCACAGATTTTGATGTGGTAAACAAAAGAAGTACTGCTTTGTTAAAGCCTATATAATGTCTAGAAATAAATGGTTCTATTATCAGTTAAAGGCCATTAATACTTCATTTGTTAATTGAATAAGTGATTATAGAAACCCTCAAACAAATGAGTGAATCTGCATTGCTGATTACTTTTTTCCAAAATGGTTAAAATATCTATACTAGGGGGAGACGGTGGTTTGTTGACAATTTGTAAAGTCCTTTAAACTTGTAGATAACAGGCCTCGTAGAAGTGCAAAGTATTATTCTCATTTACAGTCCAGCCAGATTTAACAAAAAGCCTGAGCATTATAAACCTGCAGACAGAAGGAGTTCCAGGGGGGAAAATAGAGGCTTGCTCATAAGCCAGCTGTGCAGAGGGCTGGACTCCAGCTTCCCATCACGGGTGTGCAGCCCAAAGAATGTTGGCTGCCTCTGGGGCCAGCTGGCTCACACAGGGACTATGCTTCTGGAAATCCTGAGATGTCTGTGCAGGACTCCAGCAAATAGAATTTTGGTTAACAGAGGAGCACTCTCATCAGCCAGGTTTGAGTCAAGCTGTTTTTCAAAAGCTTGCTAACTTTTAACACGTGACCAACAGGGTTGTCAAATGGGGCTCATAATTCCTGTCTTTTAGAGTTATTGTAGGCTTTAATTAAATAATTGATACCAAGCACTTAGCACAAAGCTTGGCTCGAGCTAAGAACATAATAATTGGGTTGTTGTGGTGGTGGTTTTGAAGTTCCCTTTCCAAGATCCTGTGCCCTTGGTTCCTCCTTCACCTTTTGATCCATCCCTTCTTCATGGCTCATGACTATATATGACACACAGGGACAGATTCTTTCCCAGGAAGTTGATGGAACATTACAGCATAATGTCAGGAACATGTAGCCTTCTGCACATGCATAGCTTACTTAATAACAGAGATGGTGGTTTCTTACCACGGTCCTATGAAACTGGTGCCAAAGTAGCCTTCAATTCTAGAAGGGCAGTGGGGCAAACAGCTTTCCCGGAAATGCCCTCCACCTCCCATGGCAGCCACCTTGGGCAGCCAGAAGGAAGTTCTCTCCCTTTCAAGAACTTTGTGAGTGATGTTTAGTCCCATGACCATACCCTTCATCTATGCCAAAGTAAGCTGGTGTGGCCAATGGCCAATGCTCCTACTGGCTTCTGACTAGAGGAGCCATCACCTGACATTCCTCAGATTTTTCTGGATCTCACTTGGGCCAATCTGGGTCAGAGGGCAAACCAAAAGGAGTGAACAAAGTTCAAAACTCCCTGCTAAGTCCAGAGATTCTTCATTGTTTCCAAATTCTCTTTATCCAATGACCTAGAGAGACAGCAAAGTTTTTCTCTTACCTCTCCCTACCCCCTTAAAAACTGGCCAACATTCAGCTAGTTCATCTATAAAGAGAGTGAAAAGGAGCTCCTGGCATACTTGGAGCAACTTGTACAATTTAAATGATAACAATCTCCCATATAACATGAGGTAAAATTGGGAGGCAAAACATGAAGTAAAGTTGATTCTTGGGCAAAAGTTATTAGTCAAGAACCAGTGAAGAGTCCAGATTCTGCCTTATAAAAACTATTTAAACTCCACCTAATACCCTTTCAGTCAGTAATCCTGCCCTGGCAGTTTTCTTAATGGCCTGAGCATGGGCACTGTTTATTCCCTGTTTAAAATATTGGTCACAGAGCTTAAAATAAAATACGTATTATTGTTTTGTTGATAATGTGCTATGTTCTAGAATTACTCACACAAAAACCTAGTGTTGATAAAAAGGAATTAGGCTTACTGCTTTAAGTAAAGATCAGAACCAAACTGAGGTAACAAAGAATAACAGCTCTGCATTTTCAGCATTTCCAAAGTGAAGTATCTGTCTATAACCCTATCTGGATGGGGACCAGCAGGTTCTGGGAAGAATATTAACCTGAATTTGTTGCAGTCTTGTTTCCCAAACTGCTTTATAAACACTTCCCCATATGTGCTGCCAAAGCTTTGCATTTAATGAATCATCCAAATCTTTTTGCCATATATCCTGTGTAGCTATTGATGATGGAATACACGTTCCTGATATCTGAGGAGAAATGAGAGCAATGCCTATATTGCCAGCCAAAATTGTCTCATAAAATAATCCTATTAGAATGTTCATTTTGATTTTTTAAAATACTGACTGTTAAATTTTGGAGCTATTTTAGACCAAATTGCCTTGTAATTCCCTAGGGACCATTTTATCTACTTGATAGTTGTCTTTATTCTAATTAAGCGCAAAGGAAGTACAAATTTTTGCTTAATAAACACTCCAATACTTGCTTTATGATTCTTTTCTATTCTTAGTTGTTTTTATCTTATTTTATGAAGAGTTCAGCAGTAAAGAACAGAGTCTAAGACCACAGGTTTTAGAGTCAAGCATGTTGAATTTCATGTTTAAGTTCTGCCTCTGAATAGTATTATGAAAAGGGTAAATAATATCTTTCAACCTCAGTTTCCTCATCTGCACAAAAATAGGAAGTAACAATACTCTCTACCTCATTTGGTTACCATAAAAATAAAACCATGTAATGAATATTAAGTTTTTAGTCTAGCACTTGATGCATGACACATGTAAACTATTGTTATTATCATGTTGTCTAATTAATCACTATTGAATCACCACTGCTAAAATGGATAACAGGAAAAGAACACCTCCAACCGAAGGCTTTAACAACCATGTGTATAGAGCACCAACCAGAAGCACTTCTTTGCAACATGGGGAAAGTCACTGACATTGATAATGGCTGCCAGAATTTGCCTTAAGCAGTCAGTTTTCAAGTTCTTTCCAGCACCCTAAATGTGCTACCTTCACTCTTTTCTTTTAGATGATCGGTACCCTTGTGCATTATTGCTGTACCCATTTCAAAACCATATCAGATTCCCTACTTAAAGAGACAACCATTGACCATGGAAAATCGTGGATCTTTCCCTCTGCCCAGTGTTCAGGTAGTAATAGTGAAGGTGGCTTCCCATTGAAGAGATCCACAGTGACCCTGCCAGATCCTGAGGTACATGCTATTCTCAACCCTTCAGATTATCATTTTATAATTTTTTTACTTCAAATCCCCCCTGATTTCCCCAAGCCGTGATTCTTTATTTTTAAAGAATTAATACATTTCTTGCCCAACTGGAAAGTGGTCTCTGAAAGCAGTGCTGTGTATTGTTTCCTACTATTCTTTCGGTATATGCTTGGTATATACTAGGTATTCAAAAAATATTTGATGAATACTTGAATAAATGCATGAAATTCTGGGGCCATGACTGATATGAGCATGACATTCACAGTTTCGGCTTTTAATTTCTGGTGATACACATGTGATTTCCAATCTACAGAGATAACTTTTAAGAATGTAATTTCTCAACTCATTTGCATAGTCCTTTTATTTAGGAAATGGGAAACTACCACCATCTGCTTGTATTTACTGCACAGATATGAAAGGATGTATGAAAAAGTATTTGTGGCAGTTTGAGAAAGGTGGATCTTAAGTTTTCAGATTCTTATTTTCTATTGTGGTAAAATAAAAGCATAAAATTTACCATCTTAACCTTTTTTAATCATACAGTTCAGTGGCATTAAATACATTAGCAATGTGCTACCATCACTACCATCCATCTCCAGGACTCTTTTTATCTTGTAAAACTGTAACTCTGTGCCCATTAAACAGTATTTCACCAATCCACTTTCCTCCCAGCTCTTGGAAACCACCATTATACTTTCTGTCTCTATGATTTTAACTACTCTAAGTACCTCATATAAATGGAATCATATGGCACTTGCCTTTTCATGACTGGCTTATTTCATTTGGGATAATGTCCTTAAGGTTTACCAATTTGTAGCATGTGTCAGAATTTCCTTCCTTTTTAAGGTTGAATAATTTTCTATTAAATGTATATATCACATTTTGCTTATACCTTCATCCGTTGATGGAAACTTGAGTTCCTTCCATGTTTTATCTCTTGTGAATAATGCTGTCATAAAACATGGGTGTACAAATATCTGTGCAAGGCTCTGCTTTCAGTTCTTTTGGGTACATACCCATAAGTGGAATTTCTGGGTCATATGGTAATTCTTTGTTTAATATTTTGAGGAACTGCCATACTGTTTTCCACAGTGGCTATACCATTTTACATTCCCACCAGCAGTGCATGAGGGCTTCAGTTATTCCACATTCTTCTCAACACATATTATTTTCTGTTACTGAGTTTTCTTTTTTTTTTTGATGGTAGTCCTTCTAATAGGTGTGAAGTGGTATAATACTATGGTTTTGATTTGCATTTCCCTAATGATTAGCGATGTTGAGCATCTTTTCATGTGTTTATTGACCATTTGTATATCTTTTTTGGAGAAATGTCTATTTAAGTCCTTTGCCCACTTTTTAATAGGGTTGTTTGTTTTATTGTTGTTGAATTTGGAGAGTTCTCTATATATTCTGGATATTAATTCATTATCAGATACATGATATACAAACATTTTCTCCTATTCTGGGGGTTTTCTTTTTTGTCTGTTGATTATATTTCTTGACACACAAAGTTTAAAATTTTTCATGTCAATTTCATCTATTTTTGTTGTTATTACCTGTGACTTTAGTGTCATATGGAAGAAATTATTGTAAAATCCAATGTTATCAGAGAGAAAAAATGGCATAGATGATAGAGGCTCTGTTCATTCCTCTGGTGACCAAATCAAAGTTGTGACAGAAACAAGGAGCAGCAGCAAGGACAAATTGCCTAGGATCTAGATGAACAAGCCACACAACTACGGAGAAATCCAAGAAATCACCCTGCAAAGGCAGAATAAGATGGGGCGAGGACGCAGGGCTGCCTGGTCTTGAGCAGCTGAGTGAGACTGAGGTTGCGGCAGAGGCAGACACCTCCTAAAGGGGCCGCATCTGCAAGCGGATTTTCACAGTGACGGATCTGCTCACTTTGAGCACCAGTGCTGATTCAGCTGCATGCAGGGGGCACCAGGGACTTATAAGAAGACATTGTTGGAGTGAGGGCCTAGGCGAGACTCGATCAGTACAGAAGTGCCAACAGTATCCATTGTTCCCTGTTGAGTCCTTCCCACTACCAGTGCATGGGACACAGTGCTGCCATAGCTGTGATGTCATCAAACTGGAGAACAGAGGTCGCTCCATCCAGAGGATTCCCTGAAACTCTGCCTCCCCCAGCTTGGGCCCCACCCAAGCCACATCCAGGTGTATCCTCAGCAAGTCAGGTGCTCCTTGCTGAGACTCACACTGGTGGAGGCAGATGGCCTCGGTTTCTGGTGTGGCCTTTTGAGGCAAATATAAGTACAGCATCTGTGGATTGCTTGCTATATCTTAACAGGTAGCCCTAGAGGGGGAGAGACTTGGGCTAAGTTTGGTCTGCAGCTAAAGTCTCAGGACTGTGCCACTGGACACCTACTATACAAATCTACACTAATAAGACTGGGAGACTTAGGAGCTTTGCTTGATACATAGAAACAGACACGGAAAGGCAGCCAAAATGGGAAGATGAAGAAGCAGAAACCACAAGAGAAAACAGAACAAAGATCCAGATACATGGAGTCAAGTATCTAACAAATGCAAAGTTCAAAACACTGGTTATAAAGATGCTCAATGAACTTTTGGGAAGTTTAAAGAACTCCAACAAAGAGATAAAAATGGAAATGGAAATTATAAAAGAGAACCAGTCTGAAACGGAGAACACATTAGATGAGAAGTATATTAAACAGAATACACAAAAGAATAAACAAAGTGAATAAAGAAGAAGATCACATGCCCTATATAAAGAATGAGAAAGCCAAGGATACTCAATCAGAATTGCAAGAAAAAAGATGCCAAAACTATAAAAATAATTTAAGGAGGATAGGGGACACTATTAAGGATTCAAATAGTCGTCTGATCAGCGTCACTAAAGAAAATCAAGATATTGAACAGCTGTTTGAAGAAATAATGATGGAAAACTTCCCTAACCTGGTGAAGGAAATGGACATAAAACCTCAGGAAGCTCAGAGAATTTCAAAAATTTAGGGATCCTAAGAGGCCCACAACAAGACACATCATAATTAGAATGCCAAAGGTTGAATACAAAGAAAGAATATTAAAAGCGGCAAGAGAAAAACAAATAATTACATGTAAGGGAATACCCATATGACTGACAGCTGATTTCTCAAAAGAAACTATGCAGGACAGAAGGGTTTGGCAAAAAATATTCAACAGAGTGAAAACCCAGGATATACAACCAAGAATAATTTATCCAGCAAAGCTATCGTTTAGAGTTGAAGGACAGATAAAGAGTTTCCCAGACAAAAATAAGCTAAAGAAATTTATCATTGTCAAGCCAGTATTACAGGAAATGTTGGAGGGACTTCTTTAAGAAGAAAAAACATGTATCAAAAACAGGAATAAAGAATGGTAACAACTGCATTTTTATCAATAAGTACCTTAAATGGAAAATAATTAAGTGCTCCAACTAAAAGATAGAGTGGCTGAAAGGATAAGAAAATAAGACCCCTACATATGAAAAGGAAGAGAATAGAAAAATATATTGCTTTGATGAAACTAGAAGGTATTTAAGTCAGACAGAGAAAGATAAACACTATATGATTTCACTTATATGTCGACTTTAAGGAATAAAAATAACAAACTAATCAAAAACAGACTCACAAATATAGTGGATAATTTGGTGACAGACAAAGGAGAGTGGGATTTGGGGGACTGGGAGAATGGGGTGAAGAGTTAAAGAAGTACAAATTAGTAGCTGATGAATGGTCAGGGATGGGGAGCACAGCATAGGGAATGAATAAGCATTAATACATTGGCTAGGTGGAGGATTAAGGCAGGGAGGGAGCAATTGGGGGGATCATTTTACTAACTATATAGATATCTAACCAATGTGCTGTATACTTTAAACTAATTAAAATTTAAAAAATAAAATAAATCCAATATTATCAAGATTTTGCATTATGTTTTCTTCTAAGAGTTTTATAGCTTTAGGATTTAAATTTGGGTCTTTGATTTGTTTTCTGTTAATTTTTGTATATTTTGTTAAAAGAATAACTTCATTCTTTTGCATGTGGATATCCAGTGTTCCCAGAAGCATTTATTGAAAAGACTGTTTTTCTCCCATCGAATGGACTTGGCACTCTTGTTTAAAATCATTTATTCATAAATATGAGGGTTTATTTCTGAGCTTTCTATTCTATTCCATTGGTCTATATATCTCACTTTATGCCAGTACCATATTGCTTTGATTACTATATCTTTGTAGTAAGTTTTTTAATCTTGCTAGTGCTGCACAAAATAGAATTGATTTCTTAACTTCCTTTTCAGATTGCTCATTGTAGTATGTAAAAATGTAACTGATTTTTGTATGTTTACTTTGGATCATGCTAATTTGCCAAATTCATTTGTTGTTCCAACTTTTGGGGGCAGGGAATCTTTAGGATTTTCTACATATAAGATCATATCATCTGCAAACAGAGATAATTTTACTTCTTTTTTTCCAGTTTATTTCTTTTTATTTTATTTCTTTTTCTTGTCTAATTACTCTGGCTAGAACTTCTAGTACTGCATTGAAAAGAAGTGGCAAGTACCTTGTGTCTGATCTTAAAAGAAAAACTTTTAGTTTTTCATCACTGAGTATGATATTCAATGAGGCTTTTCATTATGGGTTTTATTATGTTGAGGTAGTTTCCCTCTATTCTTAGTTTGTTGGGTTCTTTTTATCATAAAAGGGGATTGAAATTTGCCAAATGTTTTTTCGTTATCAACTGAAGTGATCATGTGGCTTTTTTCCTTCATTATGTTAATGTGATATATAACATTAACCAAATTTTGTATCTTGTACTAGCTATTCTCACATTCTAAGTATAAATGTCACTTCGTGGTGATGAATAATCCTTTTAATATACTGCTGAATTCAGTTTGCCAGTATTTGTTGAGGATTTTTGCATCAATATTTATTGACGATATCAATCTGTAGTTTTCTTGTAGTGTCTTTGTCTGGTTTTGATATCAGAGAAATGGTAGCTCAAAGAATGAATTAAGATGTGTTCTCTCTTAATTAAAAAAAAAGAGGAGGATTGGTGTTCGTTCCTCTTCAGATGTTTGATAAAACTCACCAGTGAAGCTACCTGGTCTAGGACTTTTCTTTGTTGGGAGATTGTTTATTACTGATTCAATCTCCTTACTAATTATAGATCTTTACATTTTCTATTTCTTTGTTATTTTATGTTAGTAAGTTTTATGTTTCTAGGAATTTGTCCATAAAATCTAAATTATCCAATTTGTTAGTGTGCAATCGTACATAGCACATTCTTATAATGCTTTTTATTTCTATAGAATTAGTAGTGATGTCTTCAATTTCATTTCTGATTTCAATATTTTGAATCTTTTCTTTTTTTCTTAGTTCATCTAACTAAATGTTTGCTGATCTTTTCAAAGAATCACTTTTGGGTTTATTTATTTTTCCCTATTGTTTTTTCTATTCTTTATTTCATTTATCTTTGCTCTAATCTTTATTTCCTTTCTTCCTTTAGCTTTGGGTTTAGTTTTTCTTTTTTCCTAGTCCCTAATGTAGTTGTAAAGTTAGATTGTTGATTTAAATTTTTTTTAAATGTGTTTGTAGCTATTAATTTCCCTTAGTCTTAGTTTCACTGCATTACATAAGTTTTGGTATTTTGTGTTTTTGTTTTCATTTGACTCTATTTTCTAATTTCTTTTGTGATTTCTTTTTTAATCTATTGATTGTTTAAAAGTTTGTTTTTTAACAAACAAACTTATAGATACAGACAACAGAATGATGGTTACCAGAGCAGAAGTTAGGTCGAATGAGGATGAAAAGGGTAAAAGTGGTCAAATATATGGTGATGAAAGGAGACTAGATTTTGAGTGGTGAGAACACAAGGAAGTATAGAGATTATACAGTTGTACACTTGTAATTTATACAATGTCATTAACTGATGTTACCCAAATAAATTTAATATCAACCAATCAATCAATCAATAAAAAGTGTGCTGTTTTATTTCCATAATTCAGGGAATTTTTTTTAGTTTTCTTTTGCTATTGATTTCTAACTTCATCTTATTGTGGTCAGAGAAGAGTTTCTGTATAACACCTATCTTTTCACATCTATTGAGACTTAAGTCGTGACTTTAACATATGGTTTATACTGGAAATTGTCCCATGTGCACTTGAGAAGAATGTGTATTCAATTGTTTTTGGATAGAATGTTCTGTATGTGTCTGCTTGCTAGATCCAGTTGGCTTTTCGTGTTGTTCAGGTCCTCTTTTTCTTTACTTATCTTCTGTCTGGTTGTTCCATCTGTTATTGAGAGTAGGATATTAAAGTCTCTAACTCTTGTAGAACTATTTCTCTTTTCAAACCTGTCAAATTATTTTTGTATAATTTGATAGTCTGTTATAATAAATGTTTACAATTGCTATATCTCTTTTTGCTGTATTGAAACTTTGAACACATATAATGTCCTCCTGTTTCTTGTAACCTTTTTTTGACTTAAAATTTATTTTCTCTGATACTAGTTTAACCACTCCTACTCTCTTTTGGTTATTATTTGCATGAAATATCTTTTTTAATCCTTTCACTTTCAACCTATTTGTGTCCTGTAGATGGTATATAGTTGGATTTTTTTTTTAATCTAGTCTGCTAATCTCTGCTTTTTGATTGGAGAGTTTTACCCATTTATATTTAAGGTAATTACTGATACGAAGGGGCTTAATTCTCTCATTTTTCTATTTATTTCCCATATGTCTGATAGCTGTTTTGTTCCTTGTTGCCAGCACTACTATCTTCTTCTGTGGTTGGTTGATTTTTTTGCAGCAAAACATTTAAATTCCTTTCTTTTTCTTTCTGTGAATATTCTATAGCTATTTTCTTTAGCGTGGTTACCATGTGGTTTCTTTATTTGTTGTTACCTTGGAGGTTACATTTTTTTAATCCTAAAGTTTTAATATTTTAATTTAAATTTACATAAGCTTAACCCCAATGACATACAAAACTCTGCTCCTTTATAGCTCCACCCCAACTCTTTCAGTTGTTGATATCACAAAATTGTACCTTTATACACTGCATGCCTCAAATTCTTTTTATACTATAACTTACATGCATAGAGAGATAGTCAGATGTTTTCTTTATCCATCCTCCTTGTACCTACCTGGATTTTCTTAAATTATATAATTTATATCATTGTCAAAAATTGTTCTGTGATTGCTTCTTCTACTTAATATGTAACTTTCAGCATCAAATTTTATATATATTAACAAATTTACATATATTATATACCTTGTTATACTTAACAGTTCCATACTATCATATTTCATATTCTATAAAATAAATTATAATATACTCATTCTATGAAATATGATAGTATTCTCATTTTATAAGCAAGGACAAAAACACTTTGAGCCTTACTAAGGCTCAGTAAGGTTAAATTCTTTGTCTGAAGTCAAGTTTTTCTCTGTGACCATGTTTTGTCTTACTAAAAAGTTTTACCCTTTAGAAGACACTATGTTTTATTCATGTTTTATGTCTGATTGTATCTAGTACAGGTGCTTTTAAATAGCAGGAAATGTAATGTGTGGATAAGGTTATGGTTAGAGACAGTCAAATTTGAGTTCAAAGCCAGATGTTGCTAATTCATCTCAGTGAAATTTGGGCAAATTACCTTTCCTTTATGATCCCCAATCTTCTCATCTGCCTAGAAAAACTTCTAATACCTCTTGGCATAGTTGTGAAGAATAAATGAGATAATATATGAAATACAATTAATCTAGTGTCTGCTACATAGTCAGTACATAATTATAATTATTACTATGTTACTTACTAAATATTTTTAAATAAAAATGTCACATGCCCATCAAAAATGATAATTCTTTGTACAAGAGTTATTTTTCAATTTTGTCAACACATCAATCTCTGACATAATGATAAGGGAAGTAGAGTTGTTTAGGTATGTAAAAGGGCATTTGGCCATCTGCAAGAAGAAACTCAGTGTCTTTCCAGCTTTGTAAGTATGTTCTGTTCACGAATCATTAAGAGATAACTGTTGTGGTTTATATCTTAGGTGACATCAGGGATAAATGTAGGGGATTCAAGGGCCTTCCCAGCTGATGATGGCAGACTGGAGAGATAATAACCAGGAAATCTTTTACTCTGATAAACAGAAAAAAGACATTCTTTATACTCTAAATCCAAACATTTTCATGAAATTTCCCTTTGAAGATGTCACAGTCCTAACAGATGCTTTAATAATGTATAAAATATAGTAATATAAACAAAACAAAAGAGAAAAAAAAGGTCTCCTAATTTCCCCAAAGATCAGCCTTAGACAAATGTCTTTCACAGCACTTCCTTTTCTTACTCCCACCTTGCATTCCAGAGCAGCTAATATATTTTTTTTCTTTTACTCCTATGACCACACAAAAGAGAAAGATAATCATGAAATACTTTACTCTGCAGATGGCTAAGTAGCAGAGAGTAATTGCAACCCCATCAACATCTTATTTCTGCTTCCATCCAGAAGGAATTGTCTTAGCAACCACTCTGTTACATGAAACAAAAGGACAATTGGCAAAAAATCTAATAAGCAGAAAAAAAATTATCAGTCACTATCTCTTTCATGAAAAGTCCTCTCCATTGAAAAAGGACTCTGCCTTCATGGAATTTTCAAGCCAATTTTGTGAAGACTATTATTATTATTAATTATTATTATTATCGTTATTTTGTTAGGCAGTGCAAAGAACACATCATAAAGATATTGCTTTAATTGGAAAAAAGCAAAAAGCACTGTGTATTGCATAGTAGCATGATTACTTCTGAGTTAGGGTGACCAACTCTTCCTAGTTTGTCCAATATGTCCCCGCAATGCCCAGGAAACCTTTTAGGCTCCAACAAACCAGAGTGTTGATCATCCTAACTGAGGTGGTTTCTATACCTACATAGTAATAGGCTACTCATGGCAACTTGAAAAACAACAGTAATTTTAATCTTACTGCTTATTAAAAATTATTTAAGTGCTTTACATAAAAACACTTTGAAGAAAGTAGAATTAATTTTATTTCCATTGCACAGAAAAGGAACCTGAAGTTTAGAGAATTTAAGTATTTTGCCAGTGGTCTAGAAGGAACACTGATATAGGAATTCTCTGCTAATGATTTCCTGTTTCCTTGCTATGTATCTTTCTCATCTAAGGTAAACTGGGTGTATCATTCGTCTTTGCTCTATCCAAGAGCTCATTTATAGGATCAGAATAGAATCAGCGTGATTCACTCTAATAGTCTCCATAGCTCCCATCACTGCTTCCTTAACAAGCCCAAATGAACATTCCACACTAACTGTGGTTCTAATTATTCTATTTGTGCTTAGTCCCACTGACCTACATACTACTCTAATACTATTCACATCATATGGCTCATTTTATAATTGAATTTAGTGTTCATGATATTTGGAGCCAGGAAAACAGCATAACATGTGGCAGGCCAAATGAAGCTATTCTTCTTGTATGAAGTGGGGACGTTGAAGAGTCTGAAGACAGGACTTTTAAATTTTGATTAAAAGAGATTATTTGCTTCTTGGGGACATGACCTTGGGCCAGGAACCACTGTTGTGAAACATTTGAAAGGACGAAGACACTTGGATAACAAATTTAACAGTGTTCCCAATGTGTTTCTGCATTCCACTGTTCAGAGAGTGCGACTGGCTCCAGGAGAGAAAAAATACAATCCCTGAACTCCAGGAAGGTGCATTAGTCATGTGCAGTGTCACAAGAGCTGGCACTCCTAGTTCTGTGCTCTTTACATCAAGGCATGTTGGGACCATTAGTGGTAGTGGTAACATCAAGGGAAATAATAGCGCATATTTTTAGTTTGGATTGGTAGGTCTCTAAGGGAACTAAGCAAGCAGTTTACATAAATCCTAAATAATAAGACCTTCTCTGTAAATAGAACATCAGTGTAATGGTATTCAGTTTGTTCAAGCAGTCATGCTAGGGACTATGTTGAACTTACATTAAAGCAAGACATGTTCCGTCCACTTTGCTAAAAGTCATAAATCTAAAGTAAGAGTCCCTACAGTAGAGACAAATTATTACATTGCAGTAGAACTGGATACAAGTAGGTTCTTATGAAGAGCACGATGAGCAAAATATACAATTGGAAAATATTTCAAATTCTCAAAAAGTAGATAGAACAATTTTTAAGTTCTAAATCAAGTTGACAATTAAATTGCTACTGGGCAATATTCATGAAAGCCAGCCTGGGTGATAGTAACTAAGGTGATTGAACATCATACAAATGTTACAGAAGGAGTCATAATGAGGTACAGTGTAAATATACTGGAAAAATCACTTTTTATAGGAGTAGTAAATTGTACTTTGGTGGACAGAGAAAAACATAAAATAAATCCCTTTGTTAAACTCCTTTAAACTAATAAACAGGATGTGTGGTGCAAGGTCCTGTGAAAGCAGGCAAGAGTCCAGTGAAAATAGGAGAGAGGAAACACTGCCCACGTGAAATGAAATACAAAGATTTGTCTTGTTGGAAATAATGTGTTATTCGTATTTGAACCTAACTTGTAATTGCCAATATTGAATATTTTCTATCATTATACCAATGACATTTAAAACAATGTAATTTGCATGCTTATAAACCTTGGACAGAATTCAAAACCAACCATAACAATACGCCTAAGAAATCATTTCTAATATGGAAAAAACTGTGTGACAGCGAAGATGCAAACATATAATAACACACCAGCCACAAAACTTTTTACACTTCAATCACTTGTTCTTCTTTAACAACGCGTTTATTAGAAGGCATACTTTCTAGAGATAGTAAAAATTTTTACCTAAATATTTAGATAATTGAGAAAAGGTTATATAGAAGGTTGGATTTAGTTTAGAATTATTTATAGCCTAGTTTCAACCTTGTGTTTCATTTCAAGTGTCTACTAAAACTTAAATCCTTTTAGCATTTTTCTTTGTTAATTTAAGAAACAATGCATACTTCATTTTACACTCATGGTATTTTCGATGTTAAGAAGATATTTGATGAGAATCTTCAGGGGAGCCGCAGTTCTAGTTTGCAAGACGTCACAATAAGCAGCAAGGATAAATGACAGTTAAGCAAACTGTGTCCATTCATTTGATTGTGAACAAACTTTTGGATTAGAAACCCCTTCACAATAAACTGCCTATACTAATTTAAAGGAAATACTTAGTGATATTTCCTGTGGTCAAACATGTGTTTTTAAAAAAATCAGCATCTTCATTTATATGTATTGATTTGTTCCTCCCCATATTTCTGACCATGGTGGACACATGATTGAGAGCATGAGGTGGAAGGAAAAATGTCAGACCTGTCACAGCTCAGATTCCAGTTTCCCTAGTTATAAGCTAGATATTTGGTAAGTTTCTTAACTCCTGAGCCTTGTTTCTTCATAAGTAAAATGAAGATAATGCTACTGAACTTTCACTTTTGTGGTTGTTGTGTTAATTGATAAGCTGTCCAGTGGAGAAAAGAGACATTAAACAATTATATGAATATAGCAACAAGAAAAAAATATTGATAGAAAGTGTGTTATTCTCTGGGAGATAAGTGTTCTTACAAAATTGTTTTGATGACTTTTCTGAGTATCAAAGACAGCATCCATAAGACATGGAGGGGATAAACTAGGTAGACCCAAAGTTATAAATAACTTTCTTGGTATATTAAATTGGCAAATTTTGAATTTTCTGAGGCAATAAGGTAATAGCAGTTTAGGAACCAGAGAGAGAAAAGGATACAAAGAAAGAAAGACATCCAACAGCATGGTAAAATGCTGAGAAATACTCAGGTCAGGAGGAAAATTGACCAGTCAGAAATTCTAGAGCACATTACACAGAATAATGGAAAATAATCTTACTAATGAAACATGAAGCTCACTTTCCCAAATTAGGGCCAAACTGTAATAACAATTTTCAAACACCTAGTGATGTTGATCAGCTTAGTAGAATCAATTTTGCTTAAATATTTGAACTTTTTTTCTATCTTCATGTATGTGACATTTGTCTTCCAAACTGGTAGTCAATTATCATTGTGCTAGACTTGGTTCAACTGCATTTGAAAAGATGTGACTCTCCAAGTTGGTATTCTCATAGATTCAACTTTCATTTTGACTCGATTATACTAGAGAATGGCACTTTCTCTTTAGGTACTTAATTGCTTGTGTTTGGGCACCAGTCTCAGTGTCTTTCAGAAGTGTGTGCCTTTAATTAGATGATGCTTTTGTTTGCCTCTGAGAGGACCTGTCTTCCCTTATGTACCATCAAATGGTTGTCCCTCTCAAGGATCTTTTGGTCTGTCTTTAAATTCTTATTTAAGATCTCATTAATAAGGAAGTGAGATTTGGCTGTCATCATGGTGGCATTTTCTATACATATTTATATTTGTTATGTATCTACAGAAAAAGGAAAATTAATATCAGATACTTCAAATTGTGAACATTTAAAATCCTGCTCCTACCACCAAGTCCCTAGCTCCTTGATTAATTTTTACATGCATGATATTATGACAAAATTCAAAGTATATAAATTTTACAGCTATTACAAATTTCAGAAAATCTATAAAATCACATTACTCAATATGAAGAAAACATTATTGAGGACCTTAAGCCCCACAAAGTCACTTTTGATATTATTACACAGCCTATATTTTACATACACCCACCTCAAACATATTTTAGATTTGGAGGAGAATATAGCTAACAATTTTCACATAATGTAAGCAACTGTTACAGACACTTTTGTTTTGGAGACCCAAACCAAGGTTTTCTACCCAGTGTCCTTGCACCAGTAGAGATTGAGTTTGAAGAAAGGTGAGCTCATGCTCTAATGGCTCCTTCTCCCTGACTGAGAAGGAGCCTTCTGTATTTACAGGCTGCAGTGTGGAGTGTGTAGTTATTCTTCTGTTGTACAAGGCCCTTTTGCACATGGTCCTTTTTGTGCACGATGCCCCCTTCCATTGCCATCTTTGTTTTTGCACTTGACACCTTGGTCTTTGTGCTGAGCCCTCTTCTTTTCATGGTAGGGGATTTTTTTCAGTTCCTGTAAGCAAACATAGCTTGTGAGATAGTTTAGGTATTGAGAAATGTTAGGGTCTTTTAGATGATAGCCTGGCAATAGAATTAAATTCTATTTTTAGATATTAAAGGAGGGGTGATCCTATAACACTAAATGATTTGGAGTCCCAAATTACTGCATAGGCACAAATGTAATAAGTGTGCTATGCATGAATAACATAGGATGCTTTGAAATTACATAACAGAAGAACCTGATCTATAATGCAGTGTCAGGAAAATTTCTCTGAAGAAGTGAAATTGAAAAAGGAACTCTAAAATTGCCATTAGTATTAAGAATTAAGCCAGGTAAATGGAGTGGGAATGGAGGTAGTAATGTGAGAGGAAATGTTTCAGCTAAAGGAATAGGATGGAGAAAAAGACCTTCAGGGAGAAAGGAGAGCCATCTATAATTGGGGAACAGAAATAAGGAAGTTTGGAGCCAGGTTTTTGAGTCTACAAGATTCTGCTAAGGGATTTTGCCCTTGTTCTAAAAGAAATGAGATGAATTGGAGAGTTTTAAATACTTGACTGACTGAAAATGAATGCATTGGAGAGTGGATACAAGGTAGGTAAGAAACATCAGGGTGATCAGTTAGAGGTCGTTTCCATGGTTGAAGTCAGCATCACTAGTGTGCTGACTGGAAAAAGTGATGGAAGTTAAAGGATTTGGGATATGGTAAAGGTTTTAAGATATAATTTGGAGACAGAATCATCAGGTTTTGGTGACTATGGAAGTGAGGGGAAGGAAGGTCAAGGATGACACTCAGATTTTCAGTAAGAGCAATTGGATGACTCATCAAAAGTGAAAGGGAAAAATGAAATTTTATATACATGAATATATTGTTAATTTTTTTGTTATCTCTTAGTTATGCAGACAGAGTTCTTAATCATCTGTTACACTTTACATAATTTACAAAATCTCACTGATTCAAACTACAATATCTTTGCTGACCCCTGGTGTTAGTTAGATTCTTTGGTTGCAGGTAATAGAAACCACTCAGAGTAATTTATGTCAGGGGAGTATTATTTTAAAGATTTACAGAGAAATAGATTTCTCAGCCATAGTGGCTAGGCCTCTCAGGAGCCCAGGTAAACCTGCTCACACTTAGAGAAGGGCTGATATCCAGAAAACATTTTAACAAATCTAATATTCAGGGGCCCAGTGCTGTTTTTTCAATGATGATGATGATAATGATGATGATGATGATGATGATGATGATGATGATGGTCCTTTTTTAGCAATTACCCAGAATCAGCTATTTTTTCTATCTCTGCTTTTTTCTGTGTATCTTTTTCTCTTGTTTCCTATCTAACTATTGAGTTGCCATACTCACTGACTGCATTCCCAATTATAATTCCTGAGAGAGACTCATTGCGGTAGTTATTGAGTTAAGCTCTAATGTTAGGCTATCCCGCAAGCTGATTTTCTATCTATAGATCAGTTTCCTCTCTGTCATACAGTTTCCCTGCCCCTGCAAATTCTACCAAAGGGTCGCATACATGGTCAGAACACTACTTTTAAATAAGTGATTTTTTTTCTAAATAAGGGATTTTATAAAATGCTTCCTTTGGCAGGGACTAGGAAAGTGATGATGGTATCTCTCAAAAGCAATCTGTAAGTAAGGCAGGCACCATGATGATAAAAGATTCTGCACATTATCTTTTAATTTTGTGTACTTTCTTTTAAATATTATTTAAGATTTTATTTCCTCTGAGAAATAAATAAGAAGACACAGGCTGGCCATGAGGAACCCCATCACTTCAATACACTGAAATGGAAAAGAATAGTTGCTTTAATATTAGTTTGAGTTGTGAATGGTTTTGCAAATAAATGGTGCCAAGAATCCCTCCAAGGTGGGTGACACAGAAGTGCCACTATGAAGAGTATTCTAAGAGACCAGCCTCACCAGGGAACCCCTTTTGTACTTTCAATCACTTTAATTTATCATATTTCAGGAAACTTAAAAAAGTGCAATAGCAGTTATTGCCTGCCTTTCTCTTTTACTTTGAAAAGCATGAGGTGTCCTGGTGAGCTCAACATACTCCAATGATGATGACAAAACTTTCTAACAGCTAATAATTTCAATAAAATGTCCTGTGAAAAAGGTTGCAGTTTTTACAAATGAGTTGGAAAGCACATGTTTCAAAAATTTTTTTCTCACTTTTTTCCCCCCTTTCTCTCTTCCTTTCTGTTTTCAAAGTCCAGGTTTTTGGACATCCTTAGCTCTTTGCATGTAAATCTGCGTGGGTGGATGTGATGAGAAGCAGTTGAATAAACTTCCCCTGGAGCTGCTAAAGCTCTTGTAGAGGCTAACAGAGGGCAGGAGCTGATCAAATGGTTCAGAATTAACAAGAGAACCCTGAGTGCTGATTTTAATTCATCAGGTCCCCCTTCCCCCAAATGCAAAAGGAAATATTTTCTTAAGAAAGAAAGAAAGAAAGAAAGAAAGAGAGAGAGAGAGAGAGAGAGAGAGAGAGAGAGAGAGAGAGAGAGAGAGAGAAAGAAAGAAAGAAAGAAAGAAAGAAAGAAAGAAAGAAAGAAAGAAAGAAAGAAAGAAAGAAAGAAAGAAAGAAAGAGAAAAAAGAAAGCCTGATTAAGGTTTATTGAGGAATTATGACCATCTGTATATCATAACCTATGTGTGTAATCATTAAACTGTAGATTTACACTTTTACATATTTGTAGTAAATAAAATTGGAAGCATTTAAGACACCTTGGGGCACCTAAATTTATAATATTTAGATTTGCATTTTTGTCTGTATAACTTTGTATTTTGCTTTTGAATCAATACATTTATATTTTATGGAAATGGTATAGTCAATACCTGGTTTCCAAGTAAATTCTAAACAAATAGTTAGACAGATGTACAAAATGTGATAGGAATGGATAGATAGGACAATAGACTCAGGCTATAAATGTAACTCAGTAAATTGATTTTATCTCATAAACTCTAGGCTTGAAAGAATTAAATCCTGACCTAAAGTAAATGGTAGAAGTTGGTAAAGATTCTACGAAGACTGCAAAAAAATATTTATTTGGTGTATTTTTTTATCGTGAAACTTTATTTCTATAGTTTTTTTGTACATAGTAGGCATTCAGAATATCTTTTTTCCCTTTTACTACTTTCTCCCCATTCTCTATGTCTTGTGCTAGAACATATTTTCCAATTTTTTTCATCACTACCATAAAAATCAGTTTCATTAGCTTAAGATATGGTGGTATTCATCTACTTAAAATGGAATGAGGCAGATTATGTGTAATTCTAGTGTTCACATGACATTGGTTTAGTTTTTACTCTTCTTACCCAATATCCTCTAGTCACTCTAAGACAAATGCTAGACTTTGAACATGAAAAAGTAAACACACACCACACTGGTTTTCTACAGAATGAAGAAAGCAAGAATATAAAAAGATAAATTTCTGAAGTCAGGAAGTAGAAATTCAAAATATAGTTATTTGGGGTTTTACTGGTGCATGAAATAATTCACAGTTATTTGTTCATTTATTTGAAATTCAGGAATTTTTATAGGGGAAAGTGATGAGGAAAACTGAGCTCAGCAAGGATAATGGAGTTAAATGAGGAGGCAATTTATATGAGGGAATCAGTGTTATTTTTTAGAACACTAAATTCAGACTTTTTCTAATTATTATCTATTTAGGTTATCACCTAAACATTATAATATTCCTTAGATAAAAGAGAAGAAAAATAACAAATGTTTCTTTATGGAAAATTGAAAGTGAATTTTCTTTCTAGTGAGAGAGCATAATTTGTTAAATTATATAAAAATTGGTTCTATGCCTTTTTAAAACTTTATTATATATTAAATTTTAAATTATAATTTCTCAATATTTACATTTCCTTCAATAATAAAATCTAGGGAGATTCTGGTGACTCAAATAGCATTTAGAACCCCAGATGAAAGGGCTTCATGGATTAAACATCTGCTTCATATTGTGGAAGTATTTGATTTAGATTTCTGATGTTATTAGAATTAGATTGTTGGTGTGTTTTTAAATTTCCATTACAGATTAATTTTTACTCATTTTAAGATAAAGGTATCTGAATAATCTTACTTGAACTATAACATTATGAAAATTATTGAGCGAACCATTTATCATACGTATAGGATTAAATTCTCTCTCTCCCTCTCCATCTTCTCCCCCCGTTTCACCCCTCTCTCAATATGTCCCCTTGCAGCTAAGTATTTATCTATAAAATATGCGGCATATGTAATTATATGGGTATTCTCTCTTCACTTATTACTTTTGTTTTAGGTCACTTAATGACATTTATCATGTAATTTAAAATCACGAAGAATAAAGTTAGCATCTCTACTACAATATCTTCAACCCAATTTTGTAGCCCTAGAACATCACCTTACATAAAAATTAGATAATATATACTTAAACCAAATGCTTTATAGTGTCTAGGCTGAGCCAAAACAATACTTAGGAGAAAACCACATCCAGGTATAGGTAAAAAATTTGTCATGCTTACCATGATTGGTTTTATGAAAGTATGTCTTTTTATTCCTCATGCTCAGCACCCGTCTCCCTTATATCTTTTAAGAGCAACCCTTAACTACATGTAAACATGGCAGAGCTGCCTATCATGTTCCCCTCCCTACAAATCTGCTCTTTGTCTCAGTCTGTGTGCTAATTTACAGCTTCTTAAAGGGGGAATAATTATTACTATTGTCAAGCAAGGGATGCCAGACAGGAAGAGTTTGAGAGGAAATGGGGGATTGAGTTGTCTGTTGTCTTCATCTCCTCCTGACTCTATTTATCTCTTTATCCTGACTCTCTGCCTTTATCAACACTAACTTTAACTTGGTACCAATAATTTAACTTTTGGACAGGTCTCCTTGGTTCTGCTAGAAAGAGACAATCTGTGGTCCAAGCTGGCCTGTCTAAACAGAGCAGTGAGAGCATATAGCATTGCTAAAAGTCCTTTCTGTTGGCAGATATTAATCCTAGACAGATGAGTCAAGTCAGCATGGACTCCATACACTCCTCTCATTCAAACAAAGGCACAGGCATAGGACCCAGGCCAGATCAACCAAGAATGTTATCCCATTGTCCAAGATGAATGTGGCTCAAAGCAGACAAATCCTCCCAAAGATTTGTTACATGGATGTTGGGGACCAAAGTGTGCCTCTTTTTCTTTGATATTGAAGCTGTAAGAATGACTTAAGCAGATGTATGTGGCCATCCTTTTAATTTAACTTAATTTTGTCTTGTTGTATATTATTTAAGTGATTGTTCTAGCTGAGCAGGAAATAGAGGTAGTTATAGCCAAATGATGGAGAGCCCTGCATACCAAAATAACTAGCTTGATCTTAATTCTAGTATTGATAGAGAACCACTTAATAGCTTTAAATAGGGAAGACATATGTCCAGATTAGCATTCAATATATGTCACCCTATTAATTTTGTTGCAGAAATATCTATATCAACTAAGAGCGGTTTTTAATAATGCTACAGAATGTGAAAGTTAATAAACACAAAATGATATAGAGAAAGCAACTTATGATACACTTCCAAGAAATGTTTTGAAATATATTTGAACCTATAATATATAACTCTATGAAGACATTTATTCCTTCTCTGCTCATTAATGACAGTGTGATTGTGGATGAGTTACCTATCCTATAAATCAGGTATTCTCAATGTCAACACTATTAACATTTTTTAAGACAGTTTTTTTAGAGCATGACCATATTTTCAATTCTTGAAAAGCTCTCTTCTGTCAGAGAGAATAACCTGCCAACAGAAGCTATATTGAGACATTGTTTGGGTTTCTGGACCTGCTGTGTTTAAAATTAGTATACTCATGAATTTTTAGTTACATTAGCAAAAGAAATTCCCATTTCTGTGAAAACATAGTTTGAAATGTATGTCATTTGTAACTGAAAAATTTTTTACCACATGTAACAAAAATAACCTCAAACCATGTTCACAGATTCGTATTTATATGTTGATTTTACTTGCTGATTAGGCAGTGATAGAAATGATCAGTTTAAACATGGTTGATTTATACACTCAGTTTAATGCTCTTAGGATTATAGATATCTAAACTTAATTGACTCAATTGCTGGGCAAGTCAAGCCGTTGTTTGGAGATCAAACCAAATAGTTTTTTTTTTTAAATGGTCAGCTGTTTTTTATTATTGTGTCTGGGGCAGAGATGCTATTAATCTCTGTGGTTTACTACTTACAGAAAGATATTGTCCTTAAAAATGCAGTCCCAAAATTCTTTGAGCAATGACACAGCAGATAGTACCCAGAGCAGCATATTATGGTGTTACTTGGTAGACAGGCTAATAGAAAAGACTCTTAAAAGTATAAAGATGAGTAAGAAGAAAAAAAAATAAACAGATTATTTGAGGAGGTGGATTTAATTGTTCTACTAATGACATCTGCCATTTTTGTTGTGTTAACTTTCCCAATTCCTTTAACTTTCATCTTTTCCCTCAAGCAGTTGTTAATAACCACTGTGTATTTTACAGGAAAAGTGACTTTGAAGGTTGGCTAACAAGGATTTCAGTTTTTGTTTTAAGTATAACTTTCCTGGGAAGGGAAAAAGCCAAAAATTTTAACCCAACAAAATATAAACTGGTGTTTCTTTTTCTTCCCTCTGAGCACATTCAGAGCCCACTCCATTTCTAACGCACCATTGGGGCAGAATGTATAATGACTAATGGCCTGGCAGAGACCCAAGTGACATGTGAACAGTACGCCTTAGCCATGGCCAGTTAGCCTGGAGCAGACGCCAAGGTTTATTGTCTTTGCAGTTTCCTGGCCTCTACCAGTAAGAGGAGTCATGACTCTCACCAGACTTTTAAGCTAGACTATTCATGAATTGCATATTTATAGGTACTTCATAGCAAGAGGTCTTATTGTATGTAAGTCAACGACCAGAGAAGGCTTACCCATAATGCAATTAGGAAAGAGCCACATTATTTTATACTTATGTTATGGTGAGAAACAGAGTCCATGTGTCCCTCTGTTTGTCATTATAGTCTACATATAAACAGGCACAGGAACAGGGAAAGATATTTATAAACTTGGCTGTGCGTCCTGAAGTTACTAACTTCTATGATGAGAATGCTGGGGTAGCAGAGGCCTGGTATCTGAAATAGTCTCATGTTGGAGCTTGCCTTACTCAAGTCTCCTCTTCGGGCTTTTGAGATCACTTAATAAGAAATATTCATAGGTAGAAGTGAGAAAAATTCTTATTCTGGCCCATTTTTCTTTCATTGTCTTTAACCACTACTGCCACAGAGTGGACACTGGTTGTCCAGCTCAGTTCCTAGGCTAGACACTGGGGATAAAACTCCTCTTGTGTATATTAAAGTTCTACCTACTCCTTCCTTCTCTGGTCTTCCAAAATCTATGCTCCCACATCTTCATTAGCACCAGATCTAGGTTTAGTCTTCCCAGAACTGTCTAGGTGCAACAGACGGTAAAGACTAAAACAGTTCACATTCAGGGCTCACTTTTTAATATATAGAATGCTTTGTAATAAAATATATAAATTCCAGTAAAAAGTCACTTAGAATTCTGGTGTTCTTGTGATTTGTCCCTGATAACCACTGAGGTGTTATATTTTAGGGTTTTGAAAGGTTTATTTGTAAAATGCACTACTTTCATCTAAAATAGATCAAATATATACTTTATTATAGCATCAGTAAAACTCAGATGAAGAAAATAATAGGTAGAGAGACAAGAGGAACACTGCATGTTCATTTACTGCCAGTGGGAAATTTTACATCATTAATTCCCCAGGAAGCTTACTTTAAGCTCCATAATCACTTCACATGAAAGCCTGGAAGATAAGGCCTTGTGATTTCCTCTAAAATGATGACATTACCAGAGCAGATCTAAACCTCAAATTCCATACTTGATAGCACAGAGATCAACTTTTCCAATGTTCTGAAGTACTAAGGGAACTGCTCCATTTATTGCATCAACAATATATTCCTAGGCTTATGTTTTTCTAAACAAGGAGTTGATAGAAGTCTTGTCTGTCTACATGTCAATATTCATCTTTTGTCTCCTGTGTTTATTTTGTGTATGTTTATCAATAAAAAACTATATATATATTTGGATCCCTAAAGAATTTCCTGACCATTAAACTACCACAAAGATAAGAGGATTAACCTAGAAATGCAGCCAGTTTAGGTGTAAGGTAGCCATAATGAAGTACCCAAAAAGGAAATAGAAGCATTTCTTTTCTCTTTGGCCAAAGACAACAATTCCTAATCTAAGTTCTGTCCATTAATTCCATGGGGACCTAGGTTTTGTGAAGCTCATCACAGACTGAGAATCCTGACTAACATGAAAAGTATCAAAATATTTCTTTGGTTCTCTGCATCACAGAGTTTATCCAGGGTCATCTCCCTTTATCTTCAAAACTTGACATGACTCATAACTCCATTAAGTAGAAGTGAACAATATAATATAACACTAACATAAACAAGATATTTCTAGCATGCAGCCTACTAAAAGATGTCTGAATAATATATAAATTTTATATTAGAAAATAAAAAATATAATAAAATGAATAAAGTAAGTATAAAATTTAAAGAGCTGAAAAAATCGAAATGCCCAACAAAAATAAAAGTAATGAAATGAATTAATAAAATTAAAAGTAGAAATTAATGAAATTGACAATATAAAAATATAAATTAATATAAATTAATGAAAAAAAACTATGTTTTTTCCTGTGAAGTCCAATGAAATAGACCTCTGGGAAAAACAAGAATGACCACTAATAATGTCACAATCTAATTTGACACTGGAGGTCCTCAATGATGCAACGAGTCAAGAAAAATATATTACATGTCATAAAAAATGTGTATTTATATAGAATATGTGTGTATTTCAGATATGTCTATATATCTATAGCTATAGCTATCTATTTCTGAATGGAAGAAATGTGGAACTGGTAATTATTTGCAAGTAAATAACTGAAAAGTTACCAGAATTAATAAGATAATTTAGAAAGGTGATTGAATAAAAGGCCAGCATATGAAAATCAGTAACTTTTCTATGCATCAATGATATATAATTAGAAAATTTTATGCTAAAAATTTCACAAAATCATAAATGCCTTGAGCATAGATAGAACAAGAATCACATAGAACTATACGAATATAATTATAAACTGCTGCTAAAAGATCTCCCCCATAAATACCTAAGCAAAGAGAAGAAACATAGGATTTATATGAGAAGACTCAAATCATAAAGATGCTAATTTTTGAGAAAATAATAATCAAATTCAGTGTAACTCAATCAAAGGCACAACAATATTTTTTCATATGCAACAACAAGCTCATTCTTAAGTTTATATAGAAAAAAATTCATAAAATAACCAAGAAAATCCTGAAGATGAACAGTTACTCCAGATATCAAACCATATTATAAAGCTGTGCTTTATGAAGTCTGATATTAGGGCAGACTAACACAGATGAAAAAATGGAAAACAATTGACTCCAGAAAGAAATTCTTTATATTAGGTAATTCAATTTATGATAAAGAAGGTTTTTAAAATCAGTAAAGAAAGAACTTTACTTAATGGTGGGAAAATTGACTCTCCTTTGGAAAAAAATAATTTTAACCCACAGTTCACAGTTCACATTAAGATAAACTTGATGAACTATATGTAAACTATGACTAAACAAAACTATAATATTATTAAGGGAAAATTTAATAAACATTTGGTACAAAATATACCAAAAATATCTTCTTAGCTTCACTGACAATCAAGGAAATGTTAATATAACAGATCTGTTTTTTACTCCACCGGAACATTGTTGGTAAGATGTTTTGACTCTTTCTTATATTTTATCATTTGCCTTTTGGAAAGCAATTGATTGGTATTTCTCAAAACTAAGAGTGCACACATCCTTATATCCAACAACATCACTTCTAGTAATGTAGCTTAAAGAAATAATTACTCATTTGTGTGAAAGTGTAAGGGTACTTTTAATGATAAAAATAAAGAACACTGTAATTGTCCAACAGTAGAGAAATAGTTCAGTAAGTTACAATAGTGTCATACTGTGGAGGAATATATAGTTTAAAAGAGAGAGTTGCAGACCTATAGGCATTGACATTAAAATGTTCCAAACTTATAATGGAAAAGGAAGTTTCAGAATATTACATTTCATGTGATGTTATTTATGGACTATGAAAGACATTTATTTATTCAAAATATATATATGTAAATGTATAGGAAGAGGACAAGAAAGTGTACAAATGCACAACAAATCTTAACATTGTTACCTCTGAGGAGGAAAATGGGATCAAAGTTGAGAAAGTTGAAAATATCATATTTTTCTCAGAATATTTCTATCTATTCTTTCAATCATATATAGCATTATTTGTGTATTACTTGCATAATTTTTCTAAATGCTGCAAATAAATAGGAAAATCCAAAAAAGGAAGATGAAGACTCAGAGCATGAGAAAGATAACTTCAATCACAAGAAGAAATAGGTAACAAACCCTATTGTTAGAAATTAAAAATCAAACAAAGAGGGTGGAAAAGTTGTTTTTTTAGACAAAGATAAATGTACAGTTTGAAGGTCTATGTGATTAATGGGAGATGAGGAAAGTACTAATAAGCTATAACCTGATGAAATGAACAATGTCTTGGAAGGCATACCATAGAGGGATCAGTGTGGCAGAAATTGCTGGAGAGGAAGACGATTTAAATAGAACCTGTTTAATGCACATACCATTGAACATATATACCGAATGCTAAAATCATTTCTCAAAAGCGAGGCAAGGTGAGATTTATGGGGGATGAGAAAAACAAAATGGGAAAGTATTAAGTTTTGATTAAGTCAAATTTTACAAAATTTTCTCATGAATCATGTATTTGGTTTTAAGTCTAAGAACTTTTAGCCTAAGATTGGACCTTGAGACTTTCTCTTTTCTTCCTTCCAAAGGTTTTTTTATAGGTTAGCATTTTACAGTTAAGTCAAGTCCATGATCCAGTTTGACTTAATTTTTGTACAAGGTGTGAGACGTAGGTCAAGGTTCATTTTTTTTTCCAATGATGCCATTTGCTTCAGCACCACTTGTTAAAAAGGGTTATGTTTCCTCCATTGAATTTTCACACTTTGTCAAAAATCAGTTGAGCATGTTTGTGTGGATCTGTTTCTGAGTTCTCTATTCTGTGCCATTGATTTATATGTCTATCTCTCTGTCAACTACTAGTCTGGATTACTATAGCCACTTAATAAGTATTAGAATCAGATAAACTGATTTCTATCACTTCGTTCTTCTTATTTAAAAATTATTTTAGCTCTTCTAGTTTCTTAATGTTTTGATATAAATTTTAAGATAATCTTAACTATATATACAAAAATCTTTCTAGTATTTTTATAGGAATTGCACTGAACCTGTATATCAATTTGGGGAGAATTGACATCTTTACTATATTAAAGTTCTAATCCCTAAGCAAAGCATGTCTCTCCATTTATTTAGATCTTTTTTGTTTCTCTCTCTCTCGCTCTCTCTCTCTCTCTCTCTCTCTCTTCCCCCCGCCTACCACCACCACCTTGCTCTCTCCCCCTACTGCCCCCTCCCTTTCCCTTTTTTGCTCTGTCTTGATTATAAATGGCATATTTTTAATTTTGATGTCCACCTGTAAAATTGCTAGTATATAGGGATACAATAGATTTTTACATGTTTATTTTACATCCTGTAGCCTTTCTGAACTCATGTATTAGTTCTAGAGAAGAGAAAATTTCCACTCAAATGGCTAACTTTGTAATCAGCTCTGTTCTGCTTCTGTAGACGTGCTTGTTGCATAGGCTGAAGGGCAGGGTGACCTCGAGATCAACTAAAGACTCACCCTCCCCTTTGCTTGTTCTGTCTAGATAACAGATGTATCCTTTTTGCTTGTTGTCTAGATAACATATGTATTGCCTTCGATTGTTCGGATAAGCTCTATAAAAATAAGGTTACCCCTGAGCTCAGGGCCCAGATCTTCAGAGCACTAGCTCTTCTGGGACCTCTAGCATAATAAACCTGAGTTCTCCAACTCTCTGAGTGGTGCTTGGTTTCTCACTGGTCTGACTTTTCTGCAACACTAGGAGTGTTTTGGAGATACATTTTGATTTTCTATATAGATGATTGCATTATTATTGATTTGAGATTTTGATTATTATTGCTTTCTCCTGTTTTCTAATGTATACATTTAGTGTTATAAATATCTATTCAGCAGTGCTTTTGCTGTGTTCCACAAATTGTGTTATGTACTATTTTCATTTTCATTCAGTTTAATATATTTTTAAATTTCTTTAGAGACTTCCTATTTGATCCATAGATTATTTAGAAATGTGTCGTTTAGTTTCCAAGCATTTGGAGATCTTCCTGTTATCTTTCTATTATTCATTTCTAATTTTATTTCATTGTGGTTGTAGAACACACTCTGTATGGTTTCAATTCTTTTAAATTTGTTGAGGTTTGTTTTTGGCCCAGGATATGGTTTTCTTGGCATATGTTCTGTGGGCACTTGAAAAGAATGAGTATTCTGCTATCATTGAGTAAAATGGTCAATGAATATTGATTAGATCCTGTTGGATGATGATGTTAGTGAGTATCTTATATTTCCTTGCTGATTTTCTATCTAGTTGTTCTCTCAGTGTTGAGAGAATAGTGTTAACGCCTCAACTAAAATTTTAGATTTGTCTATGTCTCTTTTCAATTCTATCATTTTTTGCTTTATATATTTTGTAGCTCTGTTATTTGGTGCATACACCTCTGCGGATTATCTAACTAAATGAAAAATCATTTAGTTTGCTATCTTCTGATTCTTGGTATGATGAGTTTTTTTGTTTGTTTCTTTTGTTTTGTTTTGTTTTGTTTTTTTGAAACTTGAATATTTGGGTATTTTTCTATGAGACTCTGGATCTTATTTAAACCTTCTGGCTTTTTTTAAGCTGACTTTTTCTGACATGGCCCCAGCAAGGGAAAGGGGTAGGAGGCACTGCCTCATGACTGCTAGGTGGGTGTAGAAGTCCAGTTCCCTATTGGCATCAATGGACATCTACAGTGGTGGACTCCTCATTACTACTGGGCCGGAATGGGAGTTACAACTCCCTACTAGGCTTCCACTGATACATAGACAACTGGGAAGGGTAGGCATGCCCTGTGAGGTCACTCCGACTACTATCAATTGGCTGCTACTGACACCACAGAATGGAGAAATGGACTCTTTATGCCAGTTTCCTACTTGGCCTTCTCTGATACCACCCTGGCACCCAAGGTGGAAAGAATGGGGATGGGACACCTTGTTATAGCATGGTGAAGGTGGAACTCTGAGTTCTTCTTTCAAACTTTGTTTGTGTGATTAGGATGAGAACCACAGTTTTTCCTGGTGGTGTTTGGCTATAGTATAGCAGTTTTCTAAAAGTCTTCTATCTTACTAAATTATCTGTTTCCTGATCTCTCTGCTAGGGAGAACAAGCTTTTCTTGGGACTTTTTTTGTTTGCACCCATTTGTTCTTCCAGGATGCCATCTTCTTCAGCTCCCAGTCTGGGATATATATGGTTACAGTGTTGTTCTTTGGGTCCTCAGGTCCCAGCTGATCTGCCTTCATATCTATGCCTTTTAGACTCTGTTTAGTGTGTTTTATATATAATGTCCAGGATTTTTAGTTGTAATTGGTAAGAGGACTAGGGAGAAAATATAGTTTTTGAAAGAGGCCGGCTCTATTAATAACATCCTCATGGAGAAAGGGCCTGTTATGACCTAGTAAAGCTCTCCATGAGCTTCTTGCCACAGTTACTCCACCCGCATCCAACTTAAAACAACCTGCTTAATCCCAAGCATCTTCTAGGAAGACACCATCCATCATGCCAGACTCCTTGTTGGTTTTATGCTTTGGCCAAATACACTAAGAACAAATGTATAGAGTTAGACCACCCAAGAAACTTCACTTCTGTGGTTAACCATCTTTGAATTAAGGTTTCTTGGGGTGAAAAGGTTATTCACATTCTGAGCATATTAATACTTCCAACTTTTTATGTTCTTACCACCACAATGATGTTGCAGTCTCACTGTATGCACACTAGAAAATTTGTATTCTAATAGTAGCATTTTAATTTTAACTAAATACATCAAAGCCACCTATTTTCACCATAGTTCTTATTATTTCTATTGAATTTTATTTATTGGGGGGGGTAAATATAAAACTGTTCTGGGTATTTGGTAGCGAGTCAGTTGGCTGTCATGCATATCAAAATATAAGAAAAGAATTGACCAGAACTCTGGGTGCATCAAGGTGTAAACATTCTTCTCTCTATAATTTACATTTACTTAGAGAAACGTTGTATAGCTCCATTCTTTTTTGGTTTCAGATGGATTGTAGTTCTCTGTGAACTAGGAGACATTGTATAATTTATAGCCTGTTTTAGCTTGCTTTGATAAAGAAAATGTTATCTTTCTTCTTAAGAAAATACAGGCTGCATAGCATGATGCAATTGTTTATGGAGTCCATAAACTTCATTTCAATCCTTACCTTGCAGAATCTGCTTCTCTGTGTGTGGAAACCGATGTTCTTCTATTCAAAATATCCTAAAGGGGATAGTAGCAATGATATTGAAAAGAAAGCATGTCTATTTGAAAGTGAAGTAAAAATTTGTCTTTTTGAAAGTAAGTTAGGTTTAAGAAAAAAATGGAAAATACTAACTTGTTTTTGCCTTAACTGAGATTTTTCAGTTCCTTTTAAAATGCATACTTATTTTATTAAATAATAAATTATCGTAATTTGAAGAGTCAGATATTATTATACAACACGTAATGTAAATCAGGTTTCAATCCCAGAGGCTGCTACTTTCAACATTTTTAATTTGGAATTTTAGAATTAAAGAATTCTGAAACTTTTCTCAAAATAATTAAACACAATAAGTAATCAGTGAGTTCTATCACCCCAACCCCCCATAGCCCTTTTTTAACCTGAACCATGTTTGTTCTGAGACATCCCTTCCAATTACCCTGGCAAGTCTGTCCTTTCACCTATATCTCTTATCCTCTGAATCCTGAATTCCTCTTTCTTGATTTACAAACTTTATTTTAGTCCACATGCTCCAGTAGCAAAAGTTCATAAGACGTGCAGTTGTTGTTTTTGTTGTTTATATACTTTAGTCTGCTTGAGTAGAGTATCTTATTTTAGGTTGGAAATAATTTTCCCTTAGAATTTCAAAGGCATCTTTCTATTGTCAGCACCTAATATAGTGCCTGGTGCAAAGTAGGCACTTAATAAATCATTGCTGAATAAATTATGTTCTAACTTACGGTGCTGCTATTTTGAAAGTCCAACACCATATGCCATTTTCACAACTATTCCTTCATGTGTTACTCTGTTTTCTGTTCGGAAACTTTTAGAATTTCCTTTTTATCTTCAGAGATCTGATATTTCACAATGATGTGCATTAGTATCTACTAAAAAATTATTCTGCTGTGCATTTGAAGAAACTTTATAGAAAAATTTGGAGGTTTTATTATATAAAATTATTATATCTTATTTTTTGGTAATTTCTTTTTCTCCATTTCTCAGTCACTTCTATAATTTTTTAGTAGTGGAATATTGAATTTCTTGAATAGATTGTCAAGTTTTTATTCTTTTTTTCAAAATTTTTATCACTTTGACTTTTAATCCTTTCTAGGTAATATCTTCTACTTAATCTTCTAAACTTCTATGACATTTTAAAAATACTTCTATGACTTTTTAAACTACCAAGAACTCTTTCTTTTTTTAGACGTCACCTGGGTGGTTGATCACATGAGTCTAAAATTCCAGAGCAACAACATCTGGGCCAGGGATGTACATTTGGGAGTTGTCCACATAGGCGGACAAGATCACCAAGGAAGTGAATGAAAACAGAGAAGAGAAATCCAAGGACAAAGGCATTCTAATTTTTAGAATTCAGATTGATGAGAAAAAAAAAAAAGATAGGGAACAGGCCAGTGGGGAAGAAAAAAGGGAACACACACGTGTGTGATGTCCTGGAGGTCAAGGTGAGAAAATTGGTGTTCTTGAACATGTGCTATTTAAATACAGCAGTGGGGCAAACACCTGAGTGCAGCATGATCAAAAATAAATGGATATTATAGTAGATATTGTAATCAACTCTTTTTACCATATAGAAGAACAGAAATGGAGCTGTAGGGGATGGAGGGGAATGTGGTGTTCTCGGAAGTTTTTCTGGAACATTGGGGAATTAGATGCTTCCCAGAAAATGGCAGTGTCTGTCAAAAGCTATGGAAACATAGTGACCTGAGGTATGAGGAGTTTTAAGAGACGAGATAGAGCACAAGACTTCAGCAATGGGAAATTTCCATCAAAAATGGAATGTTTATCAAAATAATTGTACCTATATTTATGATTTTTGCTGAATATCAAGGAATTCCAAAATAGAGAGTGAATTTGAATATCTTAATTTGTGATGTGTTTCTCATTAAGCCAATAACTATTCATCAGTATTTAATTATCCTGACTTTTAACTCAAGATATTTTTCACAAGAATCTGATACAAAGTGCTTTCAGGTGTTAGGAGGGCAATTTCTTAGTTGATAAGCCTTCGTCTTGAGTATATACTGAGTGCAGTTCCTATGTGTGTGAGCCACCTACTCTACATGGAATAATACATCTCAAACTGCTTTCTTCAATCCCTTCAGTCTTTGACCTTGACTTTTCAAGATCAGCAGCAGAAGATGCCACTTGTCTTCTTGGGAATATGCAGACCTTAGTTGTGAAATTTATTTTTTATTTTTATTTACTGCACTTTGTATACAATTTTAACTAGAAGAAACTGCTTATTGAAAGAGCCAGTTTTCTATGGAAAACTTTAAGACTTAGTATCAACATAGCAGAACCATTTTTAAACAGAGCCCTCCTCTTATAGCGGAGACCCTGGGAAGATGTGATAAGAGGTGTGATAAGAGAGTGTAATATTAGGCAAGTTATCGAAAGTCTCTGAGTGTTAGTTTTCCCATTAGAAATAAAATGTATCATAAGCAAGTCTGGTCCCAAGGTCCCTGCTTTCTCAGTCTATGTATGTTGTTTAGGTGAGCCCTCGGTTTTAGTTTCCACTAATCCTGCCATTGCTTACAGATTGTGTCTCTGCTAGAGTTTCCTTCTGGCACCAACTCTCCCATCAAACATTTAAAACACTTTAAAGTCTTCCTTTAACGTGATCTGCAGAACTTCATGCTTACTGCTTTTGATCTCATGCTGCACCATGTTCCCTTTGTTTTCCACACTTCACACTTGCTGGCCTTCCTACAGTTCAATGAGGGCACTATGCTCTACCTATCCACTCAACCTTTGCCCAGACTTTTCCCTCTGTCTTGAATGTTCCTACCCTAATACCTTCTCTACCTTTGTCTAGTTAACTCCCAAACAGATCTCTGGTAAAAACTGTCAGCACTATATCTTATAAAATTCAGGATTTAGAAAGCACACAGTAGCCCTGCACTGTCCTTACAAGTGCCCCATAAGGTATACTAGCTTGCTATTTTCAGTTTCTAATTGCCAAAGTGGGTCTAGCACTCATTTTTATTTCAACGAGTAATTGAAAAGAAGTAACACCATGTCAGCTTGTTTTCTGATTGCAGCAATGGTCCATGTGGTTGTCCTTAAACATTATAAGGAAATGATATTACTTCACAAAAGTATGCTTTCCCACAGGTAACAAACTTGTACTAAATCTTTGTCAGAAAGTGTTTCAAATACCAGTTTGTGAAACATCAGTGAGTATGTATAAATAATAGAACACAATCACTCAGGCCGTTCCTAACTACCTGACAGATTCAACACTAGGGAGGACACTGAGAAGGTCCTTTCCTCTTGATTTCCTCTTTCTTGCCCATTCCTAGCCTCTGGTAGTTTACCAGAAACCTATGGCCTACCTTGGCTTGCAGCTACAGTACTTCAGTCTCTGCCTTCATCATCACATGGAGTTGAGTAAGATGGTAGAAGTTTTTAGATATGGAATGAGCCCACCAGGAAAATAAATGGACTTCAAAAAACAAACAAACAAACAAACAAACAAAAAAACAATGCAACATTTGTTTCTGGTACTGAAAACAACTAAACTTCTTGGATGACATAAAAATAACTCTTAAAAGGATCAATGAGTTGACAAGAAAATAAGGGATTCTTAGTCTAAAGACTGAGAACTAGGTGAACCATTGCACTGCAGCTGAATTTTACTCTAAGGACACTTGTTGAATAAAATTGACATTAACTTTGGTTTTTATGGTCTCACATAGCTGAAAAGAGAAGAGACAAAGTCAAAGTCCCACCTATAATGAGGTGTTTAACAGATACCCTCACCTTGTCCATACAACTGAGACCCCAAATGGCAACATCTTCAAAGTAAAAGTAAACTGGGAAAATTGTGTCTTTAATCATGAGCCTAAAAGAAAAATCAGCCCCCTCAAACAGAGGTGCTGAATGAGAGGGAAAATGAAACTGTTGAGAATTTATAACCACAAACCAATCTGCACATGCATTCAAAACCCTAAATACACAGCACACGGGTGGTCAAAAACCTCAAGCTGAGAATTTAGAGTAATCCCAAATTGTTGGTGTCCCAAAGACCACCTGACAGAAGCAAATGCACATTTCTACAAGAACCTATCATCACACCAGTCTCCAGTGAATTTCCATAGTAAATCCTAAGGCAATAGAGAAGTCCACAATAAAAAATAACTAAACAAGACACCATGAGGAAGAACCAGCAGAAACAGATTCTTAAGAATTTTAAGGACAATAAAACACCATACACAATTAACAAAATATGTTTGATTTCTTTAAAGAAATAAGAACTAAGTTTGAAAATATGTGTAGGGTATAAGTAACTATAACAAAAATGACCAAGCAGATTTAAAAAATAACCAAATAAAATTTCTAGAAATAAGGCATAATTGGAATTAAGAGTCAAAGACATTTTTAAACCAAAAGGAATCTGGCAAAAGAAAGACTTAGTGACTTGAACAACAGATCTGAAAAAAAATTAGGCACAAAAAGACAAAGAAATGAGGAGTAAGAAGGAAAGATTAAAAGGCATTGGGGACCCTGTGAGGAGGTTCTCATTCTTCTACTAGTTATTCTTCTACTACTTCTACCAGAACTAGCAGTTCTGAAATGTCAACAGGCATCAGAATCATTTGGAGGACTTATTAAAATACTAATTGCTGAGCCCCACCCCAGAGGCTCTGATTCAGTTGATCTGGGTTGGGGACAGATAATTTGCATTTCTAAAAACATCTCAAGTCATGTTGACGATGCTGGTCCAATAATATTGAATCATTAACATAGAGAATAAAAGATTTAGAATATCCTAATGAGGAAGTAGAATTTTGCCCCCAAGAATTTGGTATTAACCTGTACTTAACACATTTTCCTGAGGTCATCATAGTAGGATATGGATAGAAGGAAAGAGAGAGAAAGCCACTGTAAATGGTCTAGTCCTGGACAGTCCTAAGGAGACTTGGTCTGGTGTTGCTTGTTAAAGTAATTCAGCCCCCACTGGTACATAATAAATATTTGATGATGCAATGTTTACTTCTAGATTCTAGTGGTACCCATTGAATTGAGTCCTTGTCCATAGCCATATAATGGAAAAATATTTTTTAATCCATAAACACATCTCATGAAGGCAGAAATGCAGCTTTTGTTTTGCTCCACAACTGAATTCAAACTCTTAATGAGGCCATATTCTTAAAGACAAGAAAACCTTTATTTCACTTTCAGGATAATAATGTCTCTTCCAATTTCAAAGTAATCCCTTACTACTATTTACTTGATCAATTTCAGGTACACTTTCAGTCAATTTCCTGTTTTAAATTCCTCATTAGAGCCATTTCCCCCTCTAAAGGGAATTTCCCCTCTTCCTCCAGGGGATGATGTTGGGTACAGTTAGAAAATTAGATAAGGGGAGGAGGCCTCCTTTAGATCTTGTCACTGTTTTGCTCAAAATTCTCCAGTAACTTTCCATCTCATTCAGAGTAAAATCCAAACTCCTTGTAGGGCCTGCAGAGCCAGCCCTACATGACCTCACTCCTGATCCCCCTCCCCTTTCTCCTCTCCCTCCACTCTATGCATGTTTTCCCCTCAGGGCTTTTTCCCTTGCTTTCCCTTGGCTGAGAATACTTTTCCCTACTGTGCCATGTGACTCCCTCCCACCCCATTTTTTACGTCTTTGCCCCTCTTAGAAATCTCTGACAAGCCTATTTTAAATTTTAACACTCTCTCCTAATACCCTACAGGAGCCTTCAAGAAGCAGAATGAAAGAAAATCCTTCCACATTTAAGGTGCCTGTTACCCCTCTCCAATTCAAAGTTAAAGATTCTAAGACTTGTAGAAAATCTATTTTTTCCTTAAGAGAAGAATAGAAATCCAGAGTGTACATTTGTCCCAGGTTGTAGCTTGTCCCCACTTTAAGCTATTTTTCTGGTTTTCTGAATTTTAGCAACTTTTTTTATGCAGTTTGTGAACCTACATTTTTAGTCGGATCTACCCATTCCATGCTTTATTTTTCTTCTTAGCATTTTGAATATCGTACTTACATATTTTACATATTTGTTTGCTGTCTATCAAGAGAAACAGATCATTGTCTTCACTAAAATGTGCTTCATGAGGGTAGTTTACTTTAGTTATTTTTCTTTCTCATGACTGTGACCCAGGGTCTAGAACACTGCTTAGCTCATAGTAGATAATGACTTAATCATTGGGTAAGTGAACACATAACTGTGCTGTCCCAGTTTTCAAGATCCTTTGCTGAGGTTCCTTAGCCAATTGAATCTTTGGCTCTTGACTTCTGTACTGATGCGTCTTTTGCTAAATTGTGGGGTCTTTGGCATGGCCTCTGGTTTCAACGTCTGATCAATCTCTGCCAGCATTGTTCAGACACCAGACCTTGGAGGTCTATCAACTCCTTCGACACTTTCATGTTCAACTACTCCACCCTCTTCTAGGATTCATGGTGACTTTCTTGTGAAACTCACCCTTTTTATGAATGAGGAATTTGAAATTAGTCTCTCAGGCCTTCTCTCTGCCTAAACACAGGCCAAACTGGCATTTATGTTCTACTATGGCTGCCCCAAAATGGTACAAGGCAGTCATTGCAGCTGATTCCTCTCAGAGTTCAAGTGGGAAAAATGGACATATATATACTCTTCTGCTCTGCTATTCCTAAAACTATGTGGTGGGTTCCTGGTACTTCATTCCATTCCTGATGCCCCCATGTGAAACCTGTGTTTCTCATCTGATACTGTGAACTCATGAAATATATGAATGTGAACTCATGGAATATATGAAAACCGACCAGCAGACTCTGTTGCCAAAGACAATGTGGTCTCTTTTCTGGCCTGCAGTACTTCACACAGTTCACAAGATCTTGTGTGTTCCTGCCAGTTTCCTCCCCAACTACCTCCTCACAGTTCCTTACCTACCCTTCCCCTTACCAAGTGCTATCTCTGATTGAATAAAGAAAGATGGTTTCTGGGGTATAGGAGAAGTGGATGGTAAAGGTAGAAGGGTCTCTCCAGACCTCAGTGTTCTGGTTTGCTCAGAAAACTTAGCTTTTGTCTTGCTATAGGTCCTGATTTTCTGGAAGGAGTTGAAGAGGGGATTAATCTGAGGTTTTATGCATGTCCCTTTTTTTTTCAAGTATTTTTTCTACTTTAAGAAGCTTTGCTTGGGTGTGTAAACAAGCAAACATAACAAAACTTTTTCAGCCCTTCATTTCTAAAATTTAAACAAGATAGACTAGAATCTGACCAATTGGTTATTGGCCAGATTAATTTTAGGAAAAAATAGAAAATGTAGATAATTACAATGAAGATATCATGGAACCACAAAGTGCTCATTTATATTTAGCAAAAGAAAGAAACTTTTTAATTGTTGTATATTTTAAATATTCAGTGGAATTTGAAAGTTAGCTTCCTTATACGTGTAACTCGTTTAACAGTTGAGACTTAAAGATTCCATTCAGCTCCAAAGACTAGTGCTGTTAGTTATATCTCTAGCCCTTTGGAGCAGGATTGAATTTCAGTAATATAGGGAAGCCCAGCTCATGCTAAGGGCTGCATGGGGACCTTGCCTTGCCTTAGCAGCCTCAGGCGTTCGGGTCTGCTGAAAGGCAGATGGCTTCCTGATTGGTGATCCTCTCATTCTGAGACAGAAAGAGTCAAGGGCAATAGGACTACAGTTGGTGTGTGTACCTCCTGAACAGGAAGCTATGGCTCCCTCATCCCTAGGGCAGAGTGAGTGCTTTTCACATCATATTTCACTGAATCACAGTTTTCTGAGAATGTCCTAACAGTTTCAAAATGACATTTTTATGTGGCTTAATGTTTCTAATTTGCTACAACTTACATTACATCTCTACTTGCCTAAACCAAGGACCAGATGGAATACATTCTGGTCAGGCATCCAGACAGTTACTATTTAGGGTATAATGTAGCCTTTTTAAATTTTTCACAAGAGAATAAAAGTCTGATTTTAATACTCTCTACTCACAGGATAAAATTTATGCCAAGATAAATTTTAGTCCCCAAAATTACCTTTCAGTCGGAAGCATTTTATCTTGGTTTTAGGGATCCATTTGGTTTTCTTGTATTTTCTAGTAGAGTGTGCTAACATTTAAAACAATATGTAAATATTTGGCAAAGCATATAAACAATTTCCTTGATCTACTGCAAAAAAAATATTAATGTTTCAGCACAGAAATACCATTAATGGAAATTATATTTATGAGATATAAGAATCATTATAGGTTGGGACTCAAAAGAATTATATAATCAAGTTCTTGAAAACATTTATGCTTAGTCAATTTTAGTAACCAACACAATGTGAAATGAGTAGCTTTTGGAAAAAAGAGTTTGAATGGATTTCTGATAGACCAACTACTCTTTCAAAGGCCAAACTTAACATTCTATTTATTGGACCTAGTAGCCTTTTCCCAGTCATCACCCTACTTGATCTCATTGGCCAGTTAGTTGACATTCCTATTTCTTCTCTCCTTTACAGTTGCTCCCTACTTTGTTTCTGTAATGCCATTCCTAGTTCTTTCTATCTCTGTGAATGTTCTACTCAGCTTCTAGTATTAATTTTTCTTTATTTTTATTCCATAATTGTAATATGCCTCAAGATGCTGCTGTATTTTTCTTCTTCTTCTTTCTCTTAAACACACTTCTCGAAAACCAAACAAAACCAAAACAACAACAACAACAACAACAAAAAACCCTTCGACTATCCATGTAGGTTCAAGAAGCTATTGTTTCAACACAGATCCCCTAATTATTCTCTTCTGAATAGTAATTCTGAATTTCTGGCTGACTGCTTACATTTCCACCTTTACAACTCATACAGCCATCACATATAACAATTAATAATTAAATTTATTACTTTTCTTTTAAAACTGATTTTCCTTCTACTTTCCCTTACCTTTATTTATTTATGCATGTGTAGTCACCTTGTCACTCAGACTCCAAAACTCAGGGTTCTCTTTAATTCCTCCTTACTACTTTTAACAAACATGCCAAAAGAAGTTTAAAAAGAGTTTTATCAATATATAATTTGCAAATCAGGGATATAACCCTCAGTATAAACTAAAGATATGTTCCAAAGTGGGAGGATAGAGCAATGTTTTTAAGGGAAAACTGCAAGGAGCTGATGACCAAAGAGATGGGTTGCTAGCAATCTATGACATCAGGATTACCTGGATACCAGACCAGACAAAGACATCACAAGAGAAGAAAAAAACAGTCGATCAATGTCGCTTGTGATTATAAATGCAAAAATTCTCAAAAAAATACTTGCAAACTAAGTCTGGCACAATTTTTACCCTACAAACAAATAGGATTTATCTCAGGAATGCAAGGTATATTTAACATTGGAAAACCAATTAATGTAATGCACCATGTAAATAAAATAAAGAACAAAGACTATAGGATCATCTCAACAGATACAGAAAAAAGTTTGACACCTTTTCGTGATGAAAACACACTACAAACTAGGAATAAAAGAGAAGTCCATCAACCGGATAAAAGGCAGGTATAAAATCCAATACTCAAACTGATGGTTGCCAGAGAGGAGTGAAAAGGGGTAAGGGGTTTAAGAAGTACAAACTTGCAATTAAGTCATGGGGATATAATGTACAGCACAGTAAATAGAGTCAATAACACTAGAATAACTATATGTGGTGACAGATGGTTACTAGACATATTGTGGTGATGACTTTGTAAGGTATATAAATGTTGAATCACTATGTTGTACACCTGAAACTAACATAATACTGTATGTCAATTATAACTAAAGTAAATAAACCCTCAGTACTAATATCATACTTGACAGTGAAAGATTGAAAGTCTTTCCCCCTAAGATCAAGAACAAGATAAGAATGACCACTCTTGCCACTGAAGATTCTAGCCTGGATCAATTAGGCAAGAAAAAGAAATAAAGAGCTTCCATATTGGAAAGAAAGAAGTAAAACTGTCTGTATTTATACATTATATGATCTTAAATAGATAAAATCCTAAGGAACTCAGGAAAAAAATTTGAGAACTAATAAATGAGTTCAACAAGGTTGCAAGATACAAATCAACATACAAAAAAAAAGTTGCATTTCTATATATCAGAAATGAAAATCCAAAAATGAAATTAAGAAAACAATTTCATTTACAATGGCATCCAAAAGAATAAAATACTTAGAAATATATTTTTTAAAGAAGTTTATGATTTGTAAACTAAATACTATAAAACATTGCTGAAAAAAATAAAGACCTAAATAAACAGAAAGACATCTCATGTTATTGAATTAGAAAACATTGTTACATCACAAGACCCGCAAAACGATCTAAAGTTTTACACAATCCCTCTCAAAATACCAGCTGAATTCTTTGTAGAAATTAATAAGCTTATTCTAAAATGCATATAGAAACACAAGGTACAGAAATAACTAAAAGAATAATGAAAAAGAACAAAGTTGGAGAACTCACACTTCGTGATTTTAAAATTTACCACAAACTATTATAATAAATGCAAAGCAGTGCATGCATAAGGATAGACATAAAATCCATGCAATTAAATTTAGAGTCCAGAAATATTCTTACATTTATGGTCAATGGATATTTGACACTGGTACCAAAGCAATTCAATCAATAAAGAATTGTCTTTATAACAAATGGCCCTGGAGCAAATTGGTATCCAGAGGTCAGGACATGTATAAAAATAGGACTTTGAAACACACAATAGAATATACAGATGTCAAATGATAATGTACACCTGAAAATTATATAATTGTATTAACCAATGTTACCCCAATAAACTTAATTTAAAAAAATAATTTTTAAAAAATCGGACTTTGACCCATAACCTGCAGCAACTAGCTCAGAAAGCCAAACCATTTTCTAGCTGAAGACAGCCAGCCTGCTCTCTATAAGTCAGACTTTTAGGAAGTCAGACTGCTATCTCTAGTTACCGGTACAGGAAGCTAAACAATAATCCCTGAAATGATTAACCCAAAATGTCCAGGACTTGATTAATAACTGAAAGCTTTCCAAATTTTGTCCCCACCTCTAACTTAGGCCCAACCAGAGAAACCCAAATATGTACCCTTAACCAATCACATATGATGCCTGCTTCTGGTTAGCCCACCTATAGCCAACATGTCAACAGCCAACAGCCTCTAATCAGGGCATACTGAGCCTTTCCTTCTTTCTACTGTAAAGCTTTCCCTCTTCTCTGCTTGCCTTTTAGTCTCTACCAAATGCAAATGATGGTGACTGACTCCCTTACTATACTGAGCTCTGAATAAATAGCCTTTACTTGTTTTCAGTTGATTCATCTTCATTTAGTTCCCAAAGTGTTCCTATTCTGTGTGTATATGTCTGTGTTTCCATTGCACTGTGAGCTTGAAGACTAGGCTCTTGATTTATTCTTAGTTATAGCTCCCCGAGTACAACATAGTGTGTTTTACATTAGTAGGAAGCCAGAATATTTCTTGAATAGAATCTTTTATGAAAATTTGATTAGCTTATATTTCCTTGTGCTATATAAAAATGCTTTCCTCTGTAGTAGTCATGTAGAGTTTAATAAATTATGTTGAAAAGACATTGCTCCTGTTCTACAGTAGCTTAGATGACGATGACGATGATGATGATGATGATAGATTAGTAATAATAGCACTAATCATATGTCAGGAATTATTTTAGTTGTTTAAAATATATTAAGTCTCAGTGCAGCCCTGTGAGGTGAGTATTATGTTGATTCCTGTTTTACATCTGAGGGAACTAAGGACAAAAACCTTAATTAACTTGCCTAAAGCCACAGAAACTAGAAAGTTGTGGAGCCAATATTTAAACTCAAGGAATGTAGGCCTAGAGTCTGTCTGTGCTCTTAATTGCTAAACTATAATGCCTCTCAATTTTAAAGACACATTTAATATTGTCTACTTTGGTTCCGGGATCTAGGCATCAAGTCCTAGGGTCACAAAAGTGAATAAAATAGAGTCTACGCTTTTGTGGAATATGAGAATTTTTAAAAATTGCATCTTTAGGGAGAGAAAGTGAGAGCAGTGAGGGATTCATAGAGGAGGGAACATGGGGTGGGAATTGAAAGATGAATTTTGTGGTGGGTGGTTATTTCCCCCCAGAGACTCAGCAAAGGCATGATTGGAGATGAGGTTTGTGGAGCAAGAGGAAAGGTAGAAACATCCTTGGGAAAGGAGACAGAGGCTAAATCCCGGAGTTCCTTGTGGGCTATTTTTAAAAGTTTGATTTTATTCAATTTTTATAAAAAAGAGACATTGAAAATTTTTAACTGGGGTGGAGGAGTATGAGTTGACATTATCAGAATTAAGTATGCGTATATTACCTTTATTTTTAAGTTGGCCCTCTTTTTTTTACAGAACAGAACAACAAAAAAAAAAAAAAAAAAAAAAAACGAGATTTTTCAGAGGACACAGGGAAGTCCTGGGCTTGGCCCTGGGTGGAAGTGGGGAGCCTAACATACCTGATCTCATTTAATCTCATAATATCCCCTGAGGGAGGTGGCACTGGATAAGAAGCCAACCCAAATGTTAGGAAGGGGTGAGATGAGATAGAAATGCAGATCTGCCTGCCTTGCATAGCATTACAGAGAGTTGCTGCCATTCTTCATTCTTATTTTGAATGAATCACTTTAACGACTCCCAATCCCTGTTACCTTAAATGTAAAATAAGGCAATATTATCCCTCAATCTTTAGGATTCTGTAATTCTAATCATAGAAACAATTCAAGTTTGGTGAAATACTTAACCTTCTCAAATGCAGACAATATTAACAATCTCTGCATATAGTGGGCTGAAGTCTTGTCATTCCTAAAAGTGACCCCAGGGAGTAGGTTATTGCTTTCCAAACACAATAAAGAGGCCATGAAACTAAAGTGTTTGAAATTCTACCAATATAAACAGAGTGCCTCTTCTCTATTAATGCATTAAAACAATTCTATAAAAAGTAGAAAATTCCTTGCAGACCCAACTGCAAAATCTGCCCCTGAGTTCCAAGGAATCTACAACCCCCAGGTCAGAGTCTGGATTTCAAAGATGCACCGAATGAAGAGGAAAAAGTTCTCTCTGCTTTGGCATGGTCCCCAGAATGTCAATACTGGTGGCCTGTGAGCTTCTGCCTCCACTGTAGTCATCTCTAAACATGAGCCTTTTAGGCTGAGCTAGGATTAGGTATGAAAGGTCATAGTGGCAAATAAGAATGATATAGGGGAAGTCTAGAAAATACAAAAAAGTAGGAGTTAAAAAAGTTATTACTGTCACCACACTAGTTTCCTTATCATTGGTATATTTTTACGTCTTTAGGATAATGAACACGTTTCTGTATGTTTTTTTACATAGCTCCAACAATGTGATATAAACATTTTATATGCTGCTAAAATTTACTTCTAATTGAAATTTAATAAAAAAGATGCCTTGTTGAAATTAATTGATTAACTTAATCTCCTGAAGAACAAATCCATGGGACTGTCCACAAGGAAACATAGTTATAAAATAATAAATATTGTTCAGCATATACTAAACAAAAATTGTAAGTTCCCCTAAAATGAAATATCACCAAATAACTATTATGCTTCTATATGTCAAACAAACATAGGTATTCAACTTCAGTGTAAAAAACAGCAAATCACACTAGTTGCAGTAATTATTAGAATAGGAAATGGAGTACAGAAAATGTTAAAAGTTTGATCAAAATAAAAACATATGATGGATAGAAGTTTTCACAAGTAAGCGAGACAAAGACAGGTAAATATCTATCCATGGAAGAGATTGGGAGGTGACTTATTTCTCTCCTTAAAATTCCTGACAATGAGAGAAAAAAAAAAATATCTAACTAGTATTTTGCATTGCGAAGATGAAATAAAAGTAAGAAAGATAGTGACTAACTTATAATAACATATTATATATTATAAATAATTTATTTTCCAAAATTTAGAAAGCATAAACATTGCTGTCTATTTTTTTAAATAAAATAGCAGAACTTTCAAAAACAAAAACAAAAACAAAATAGCTCAAGAACAAAACAATCCAGAAGAGAATAAAAGTCTTAGAATGTGTTAACACAACATCAAGTGACGATTTAGAATGTGTTTTGGCCCAATTAAATGAGATGATTACATAGAATTTTTTAAAGGGTAGCCAAATAAAATGATTATTAATAGTAACATAATTATTTTGCTAATTGCTACACTAGATGCTTGTTAATAAAATTATGAATACTCATGGAACATTCTATTTGGGAATTAGCAGTGTAGATGGTGTGAATGATTAATCAAAGCCAGTTAGTATAGCGAGGAAAGAGCTTAGGCTACTTCCTTGTTGCATGATCTTGGGTGAGTTACTTAATCTCTCTGTACTTCATTTTCTCCATTTGTAAAATGGGAATAATAGTACTTACCTCAAATGACTATTACAACAATTAAAGGAGATGAGGTTTTCAAAGGGCAGGACACAGGTGCTGGCATCTAGACTCAGAAAGAACCAGTCATTGTACAAGACGAAATAACTGTGAGAATCAGATTTAGAATTCATGTTTTCTTCACTCCTGCCTGAGGTTACTTGGGAAGAAATGTTAGTATTTATGACTAAAGACATTATTCTAGACAAAGTCAGCACTCCCTGACTGATGATGCATTTTTTGCCTTCCTTTTATGGAAGACAAAAGGCAGAGAAAAATCCAGTAAGCTTCACTTATTTCTCCCTGAACACCTATGCTGTTTAAAACAGAAACTTGAACCAGTTTAACAACAAAAAAGACATAAGAATAGTCTGATAAAAGAAAAAAATTTACCCAGATAACATTTGAACTTGGTGTAATTATTATTTCTGTGCTATCTAAGGTCCCTAAGTTTAGTTATGAATATAATCTAATCCTAGATTTAATGGTGGTCAAACAAGAAATGCCTAATCTCTAAAACAAAAACTACATTAAGATGTAATCATGTGGCTATGCATTCATCCTTTATAGGACGTGGTAATGGGTTTCTTAGAGTCTAGTAGAATAAAGTCAAGGTACTTGGTTTGACTCCATGTGGGCCAGTTAACTGCTTTAATACATGTTTACCTAAGTCAAACTTAACCTTGTCAGCTTGCAAATGCATGATTTTGGAAGGAGTAGTGGTTAAGTTAAAGGGATAAGAGACAGATAAGACAGTAGGGGAAGGGATTCAGTTCTAATGATGGTAGGTTACTTCAATGATAGCAGATTCATATGTAAAAGATCATATAAAATGATGTGTTCATCTGGAAACACATATGCATTGTAAGGCATATTGAAAAAGTCAAAAATAGAAAAAAAGTTTAATTTCAGTTTGCTGTACGATCATATTCACCCCCTCCAAACAAAAGTACGAGATAAATATTCCAGTCATCTCAAAAACCTATTTTAACTTTTCTTTGTTCCAGTTGTTTTCATTAGCTTTACTTCCCCAGATAAGATCTCTTATTAGGCCTCCTTCATATTTCTGTATTCTTTTTAGAAGGTCAGGACCCCAGACTCCTGCTATGGCCTTCATTATTCATAAGATCAGATCAGATTATTTTCTCACCTGAAAGGCAGTGACAAAACTTTGGTGTGACTTTGAATCTTTTCATCTGCCTGAAGTAAAGATTCCTGTTAAGGTTTGATTTCTTTGATCTTTTTATTAGAAGGTCCCAGTTTGATAAACTGGTCTATAGCATCCAAGCACCTTACTTTTTCTTTGGTCTTTTATTGAACTACATTCCCCACATTGTGGAGTTGCGAATAAAAAGGGCAATTCCTTAAGAGTAAAGGGTCTCTGAAATATAATTTAATATGACCTTCCATTCTAAAGGATGAAATAATATATTCATCTCTGTTATGAATTGTGTGTAGAATATACTTGTATTATCTTCCCTTGCTTGCTGAGTGTATGCTGGAATAATAAATTGCTGCTATGTGAGATTTATGAAGCTCCCTCCTTCTTTCAATCTCTCCTAACCTATTAAAGTATACTGTCCAAGCAGCAGACCCTTCCTGACAGATATGATAGAACCAGTACTGGTAGTGACTCCCAGCCGAGCCTGTCTTTGATGTTTTATTAAGTGTATGATTTACTGTGTCTTCATTTGATTTACTAATGAGAGTAAGAAATAAAACCTTAGATTGGTAACAAAATCCAAATGGTCGCTTTTAAGGAATTGTATTAAATGCACTAGTTTTCAGAATAGTGAGACCTCCACAAAGAGTATTTTCCCATCATTAAACATATGACCAAATTCAAAGATGGTTCTATAATCTAATAATGCCATCTGAAGAAAGTTTAAGCACTCAGCCAGACAGAAAAGTGGTTTTCCTCTGTGTGTGTGTGTGTGTGTGTGTGTGTGTGTGTGTGTGTGTGTGTGTGTGTGTGTGTGTGTAAATTAGCAAATTCTTCCCCCTGATTAAAAAAAGTAACAATGATGTCACTTCATCTAGCTCTTTGCAACCTAGAATAGAGCTAGAAGTTGATCAGTGTCTAAGCTTTACTTCCTTCCTCTAGGATGCTAATAATCAATGTTTTTGAACAGCAGAAAATGGAATGTCAGATGTTTATCACCATACAGTGCTTCGAAGTATATGACAAGAAATGCTGACATTTTGGAACTTGGGACTTTGTTATGCTTGAACCTTAACTGGTGGAACATCAACATTCTTTGCTTTCTCTTTGCAAAATATTTGCTGTAAAGTGTAAATAAAGAAAGGGGAGTATTTCTTCACATTGCTATGCTAAAACATCTGGCATCTGGGGTTGTGTTTATACCCTTCTGCACTGCAGGCTTGCCCTTCAAAGCAATCTGGATTTTTCTTTCACCTCTTTGAATGTCCAAAAAGTAATTTTTATGTTTTTCTTAGGAAGACGATTTTGTCCAAGCATATGGAGAATCTTAAATACTGGAGCCAACAAACAAGTTGCTAAAGGAAAGTTCTCCAATTTATCTTTACAGCACACCTGCTTACATCCCAAGGGCTCTATGTCACTCAGAACTCTACCTCCATCCTCAAAACACAAGATCCAAAAATAACATAGTGCTTTTCAGAATATAATCTCACTTTAAAATGTATTTCCACCCTGCCTTGTTCCAAATCATATGGTTACAGAGAATCATGCAAGTTGATAAAGCAAATAAATGAGAACTGAGAGAGGAAATTAGCTAGAAAATTTAATGGAAATTGAACAGAAAATAAGGATAGAAAAATAAGAAGGAAGCTTAATATACAAAATACATGCTGTACATTTACTAAAGATGAACCATAAATTTGGCTCTGAATTTCCTAGCAAACAAGCTAAGAAGGAAACAGGATTAATCATTATGAGTTTCAATGTCAAGAAAGAAAAACAAACCAGCTGCTCAGGGGAAATTATCCCTCTTTCTGGTACAGAGAATTAAGAAAATTTTTTTCTCTGTGTCTAGAACATATTAATGTTGAGAACAATACCTTTAATATCATTCTTCCAAAACAAAGTTTCATAAATGGAATCCTAAAATGATATCTGACAACACAGGTCACTGGTGGTCTCACAGAATACAAGGTCGTATTTTAGTTTACTGACTGCTTAGCCTAAGAAAAATCCTCCATAAATATCCTTTGATGCATTCATTTAACAAAAAATTTTTGTTAAGCCCTGGTTATGTGCCGATTGAGGTTCCTGGTGCCAGGGATGCAGCAAAATAGACAAATTCTGTTTTCATGAAATTTAAATCCTAGTGAGAATGAGAGAAACAGACCATTAAAAAGTGACCAAATAAAGAAAATATTTTTATAGAATAATAGTGATAATGATAAGACAAAAATTCAACAGTAGTCCTTGCTTATACCATAAGGCACTGGTATGTTGGTCAGGAGTTGCCTCTCAGGCTGTGACAATTGAGCTGAGTTATGAATAATAAGAAACCAGGCAACTACCTGGAAAATCTCAGCAATCCCAGTAGAATGAACAGTAATGCAAATTTCCAAGAGTAGACTTGAGTTTGATGTGTTGGAGGGGCTGTGGGACTGGAATATACTGAACTGGGGATGATAGTGAAAAAGACCTTGAACCTATATGGCTCTAAGTGGCTCCTCTGTACAAATCAGAAAAAGACTTATCTACCTTAAAACACTTCAGTCCTATCATTTGGTAATTGTTGTAATGCCTTATAATTATGGTAATTGTTTTATACTGTCGTAGTATGTCAGAAGAAGACCAATAATTGACATTTTTTGAAAACCTGTCACAATAAATGCAAACATCTATAATGTCATGTGATTCACATTGATAGCTGCTATAAAAATATCTCAGTATAATTTTGGGAAAGATCGTGCTTGGTAAGGACCACAGCTAACATGGCAGTTGAGGTCAATCAATAGACCTTTATACTGTAGAATTAGATTCACTAATTTCAGTGACACTAAATATTCTACAATAAATCTTCACAGATCATGGGGTCTGCTGGATGCAATCTGGTCAGAGTCAGAGGTGCAGAATTCTTTCAGGTGCTAAGGAGCCCCTTAAGGCACTGTATTATTAAATCATCACTCAAGCTGCAAATCATCTCTACAAGTCTTTAAATGTGAACAATTAATTTCCTTATCCTTGGCAAGATTGGAAATTTATCGTGAGAGACAGAAAAATACTTTTTAACTAAAAAGATCATCTGAGGCTTTAAAACTCTTGTCTAGTAAAGCAATAATTTGCTGATCTGCAGAAAACATAGAGCACAATGATACCACTGGAAATAAAACATGTAGCAGAAGAAGGATAAAATCCGTAATTCACAACTCCAGAGGTGTTCAGTTTTAAGCATTCTTTGATATCCTATTAATTGTTATAAAAGACACTTATAAATGGCAGAATATACTAGGAAAAATAATAAATGCACTTTTAATGAAAGTGATACCATTGTCTAAGATTTGACCACATCTTGAAAACAGCTGTCACAACAGCTTTTTAATCATATTTTCTTTATTAACACCATTGTGACATCAGTCTTGGCTGCCAATAAATTTATTGTGAAAAAAAAATCTGTTTAATTCTCAAAGATTCCAAAAGGGAAGCTGGTATTTAAATCTAGAAACCAAAACAAATATATTCCTTAATAGTAATTTTTACACAATTATATTCCCTTATACTAAATAGTATATAGGATGTTAATTAATAGGTAATAGAAGGAGGAAAATGTTCTTTAAAAATAGCAAATATATTTTTACTTCTACCAACTACTTAGAATTTGCTGTGAACTCAGAATTGCTGTTTAGCTTGAATAAATGTTGTATTCTTTTCCTAGGTATGGTATCTTCTTTAGTTTAGTTAGAAATTAGGACCATAACCATATTTCCAAGAGACTTCCGTGTTTAAGCTTTCTTAAGTTTTTTAAGTTCATATTTAAGTTCTCTCTCTTTCTAAGAATGGGTGCGTAGACAAAAAGCCATATTCATCCTCTGCTTTCCTCTGTGACTATCACCAACTTGTATGAAAGATCGTTAGAATTGGGTGTAAGGAAATAAAATATCAAGCATCTCAAAAACTTTCTTTAACAGCCGAATTATGCCATTAGTTGGAAAAAAGGGAAAACTAATTGAAGTCCATTCATATTAGTCAGAATTTTCCACGTTAAAATAACCCTCTCATCGATCTGGGTTTGAAGATTTACTCTACCCCTCCAACAGCAAACTAAAAATTCCTTCCTTTGCTGCTGTTAGGCACAGCACATTTCTAGGATGTGCAAACATTGATTCTCTGTCTATACTGCAGCAAGTTAAGCAGACACTTGGCAGTTGTTCAGTGCCTTGTAGTGGTGGAGACAACCAGCTGTTTTGAATTATTCTATCAGAGTTCACAAAGAAATAAATGCTCACTTCACTTAATAGCTGTGTAGACCTCACTAGACAGTAGAGCACTAGAATTAACATAAAACAGCATAATTTGCTACAAATTACATACAAATACATAATCACATTCTCCATATTTTACTGGAACAAGACCAAGCAAGTTTTCAAGATTTATGGTATTCACAGGCTTTGTTACCTCCAAAGTGATATTGGGGAACGTCTCTAGAAGAATGCTTTCAAGATAAAAGGACCTCACAGTAACTGCTAATATGTCAAGAGGCTCTTTCTCTGCTCCAGGCATCATACTGAGCTCCTTGTGTGTATTATTTTATTCTTTCATCACAAAATCCCTGTGGACTATTTATTGTCATTGCCATTTCACAGCACCAAGATTTAGAAATGTGCTATAACTTGCCTGAGTTTAGACAGCTAGTAGGTAAGTGGAGTAGTTGGTTTTGAATCTTGCTGTCCATCTCCCAAACACCTTTAATAGTAGTGTGGGAGGCTTAGCCCAGGATCATCCAGGATATAAGGTTTCACAGGCTGAGGGATACAATATCACTGAATACAAACTGAAAGCAGTAGCTGTTTTCTGAAACTAATAGGGCTGGTTTGGGAGATAATAATGTCAATCAAAGCCTGTACCCTGATAATTTAGAGGAGAAAATCCAAACTGACTCTGAAAAAGATGTGGTTTTCTAACTTTTGTCAATTCATTCACTTCCATTTCACTTGTACATAATCCCTTTTCTCTCTGAAATCCTAAAATGCTGTGGGAGGAGGGGAACACAAAATAATAATAGGGAACTTTATGTAGAGTATAAAAACCTTTTAAGGTGAAAAACATGATTTATTTAGGAATGCATTTACAATGAATCATGAAAAAACACTAAAGATATTTAACCATGAGGTCATTTGTAAAGTTATGAGAAATTTCACAGGTTATATTGTTATTTATTTACATAAATAACAGAAAGACCATCTGTAAAGTGAGAAAATGAGTTTACTGGTAACATGTTTATAACACCCAAAGTGATTACTTCCACCCAGCTCTCCCCCGGGCAGGGTGACTGATTAGATGGGTCATGATCATTCAGTTCAACCAGAACCTATGGTTCCTAGGGCTGAGTAACTTGTGATACACAGGGCAAATAAGGGGGATCCAGAGGATCTTTGTCTTAAATCTCACAGTAATAATGACAATATTAAATCCAGAGTTCCTTTTCTAACCAGAACGGTCTAAGGAACTATTCGTTTTGCAGAGAAAAGGGGTCTGGCATTATAAGTTTTCTTTTACTGGCCTTACTACTGTAAAAAGCTTAAGAGAATCAGTGTGGTGGATATTTATTAGTTGTCTCCTCATCCTTTCCCCTTCACTCCTTCCTACCTTCACTCTGAATTTCTCAGCCATGTGGTTTGCCAGGGATTTACCATCCACCCTCGAGTTCTACGGAGTCTTGACTCGGACCAATCTTCATAGTTCATACCCTGGCTATAATTGATTCAAGGGCAGGCATATAACACAAGCCAGGCAAATGAGGGCCAAGAGATGCAATTCTGGGATTTGGGACTGAGATATCTGAGAAGTAGATGTTATCCCTGGAAATGAACAAAGAAGTATTTAACATCAATTGGCTACGGAAGATACTTTTTGTTACGAGGGAGACCCAATGGGCATATGTACTTTTTTCACAGTGCTGTATACATAGTAAGTAAAAGAGTGGAGAGTTCTAGAAGTATGTTCTCTCAAACTTAATACTGAGCTTTTTAAAAGATGATGTTTGTTTTGTGTTTTATCATTGCTATTTCAGGACATCTGAGCCATTAGGTTACCTAAGATCAACAAGGGAATTGCAAACACTTGACAATTTTTGTTCAGATTTACATTTAACCTGTGAGTTATTTATTTCTTTCGAAATCTGTAATGTGAAAAGTACATTCCTTTACTAAATGTTTCATTTGTAATCTGTGAGGTTTCCTTTGTCAAGCTATCCTTTGCATTCATTCAATAAATGAAAACAAACTGCTTTTTAAATATGTCTTAAATTACTACCATTCATTTGATGAAGAATTTCAACTGTCCTTACAGTTATATCTTGAAACATTTTTAAAAATAGATGTAATTCTTGTTTAAGCACATTAATGATTACTATTTGCATGCCAATTTTTAAGTCGTGCCAAGGAGCTCTAAACAGCTTGCTAATGCTTTGTCACGTGCTGGGAAGACATGAGACAGGGCTCCATGTTGTACCACATGGTAGTGAGTTCAGATGTCACTCAGACCAAAGTGTGTTCCCAGCTTCTCAATGATTTTTGTATTGATTGCCTATTAATGAATCAGTTAATCTGTGCTATTGTTTATGACTCCAAAAATAAGTCATACCCCCATTAAATCGAATATTTTTAAACTTCAGCTCACCCAAATAAAACTTTGATCTGCGAATTACAGTGTTCTTTTTACTTTGAGTTGGCAAAAGACTGAAGGGATACTAACACTTACTGAATGCTGCCTCAGTGTCACATGCTGTCTCATAATTAGCTCATTTCAGTCTCACAAAAACCCAGGAGTTAGATATCATCTCCATTTTACAGATGAGCTTAAGTAATATATCATAGATAATAAGGATAGGAATAATACTAGAATAATAATAAAAAGAAGATAGAAGAAATTGGACTCCTTTGCCACTGTCCAGTCTCAGATCATCTTTCCGCTTACCATTCTGCCTCTCTGGGGCAGTGGTGGTTTCTGAGGATTTCATAAAGCTAATTCTAAGTGCTTTTTCAGCTACAGCTTAGATTATTGGTCAAAGTGGAACCTAAATGTCAATGTGTGTGTGTGTGTGTGTGTGTGTGTGTGTGTGTGTGTGTGTGTGTGTGATAGCATTTTCTTAAGCCACAAATAACTTGCCATGTATCCAATGCTATAAAAAAGTAAAAAGAATTCATTGACTCACAAATTTTTAGATCTAGGAGAGGCATTGGAGATTGTTTGATCCATCTCTTTTATTTTTCAGATGAGGCAGATGAACATCTAGACTCATAATTACAGAACTTCTATAGCAGAACCACTAAAATTGGATTCAAATTACCCTGGCTTGATATTTTATAGTCTCTATCCAACTCTAAAAACAAACTAATAATAAAGTGAATTAAAAAGAAATTAGGAAAGGAGAAAGGAACATATTGGGGGAGAGCCATAAGAGCTAAATCCAAGTAAAAATTAAGTTATCTCAGTGACAATGTTTGTGGGTTAAGGTGAAATAATTTTTGTTAATAAAAAAATAGATTAAGCACAGTGAACATTTGTTCTCTCATGTTCATTATTTAGAACTGCAATATGATATACAGCTGCATTAACTTTTTTTCTGAGTAGAAAAGTAAAAGAAAGAAAAACAAATAATAAAATACTATAAAACTCCAGTGGCGAAGTTGAAATATAGTGATAGTAGAAAACAAAAGGGAGAAAATGGATTTTTAAAAATAAGTAAAAAAAAAAAAAATCCAAGAAAAAATTTTAATTGTTTCTATGTATTATGATAATTTCTTAAACATTTGGTTGGCAGATATCAGTTAATACTTCCATCTTTCATGGGCTAAGCAAAAAGACATAGCTGGAAATTATTCTGCGCATAGATAGAACTTTCAACTTTGTCAGTAGGACCATGGTGTAAAGCCACACATGTTATGCATTGTACTCCAGAGGGCACCATTCATACAGACTATGATAGAAATGACTTGCCCTAGAGCTGGTCACTGCATAGCCTACTCAGTTGTACATGGCATCCCAGTCTGATGGAAGCTGTTGGATAGTTGATTATATCACAAAGGTCGTATCCCATAACAGTAAATAAATATTTTCTTTTTATTTTTTGAGGTGTAATTTGGAGATGTACTGTATATTTCTTACAAAAATATAAAACAAAATGGCTATGAGAAAGGGATTTTCCTAAAGGACCAAACAAGATACACATATGTCCCGAAGCTGGATTACCTGCTATATTGACACACACAGACTTACAGATCCAGACAAATGGAGAGAAAGATTTATTTTGAGAGTGTCCATGTTACTTTAAATAAAGGACACAAAATGTTTTCCTAAAAGGTCATCTTTTAAATATCTATTGTCACACCGTGAAACCCCACTCACTGGAGACCAGCATAGTTACTACACCTAAATAAATAGAGAGAAAGGGTAGCCCCATGAAACACTTAAGAAAGAAATGGAGAAACTTGCAGTTTCTAACCTCAGCTCTGACCCTAACGTGGTGTGTGGTCCTGAGAAAGCCATTTAACCTCTTGGTGTCTCAGGTTCCCCTTAGAGTTTCAAATTTCAGGGGGTGAAGCGAGGATAGAGTTTTGGAATTATCTCTCTTAAAACCCAGGAATGCTCCAAGAATGAATGATTATTTTCTAAATGCAGAATAAAATTAAGTTCTCAATAGGAAAATATTTTGGCTAAGACCTTTGTGTGGGATAGATAAGGAGTTTGAGTGATTTTAGATTATGATGTCAAATTACCTTTATTTATTCATTTTCTTTCCCAGAAGACAACTTAATCAGTTTATGGGTTGAGGCAAAAGTACAAATTGTATTAACAAAGAGAAAAAATAGATTCAATACAGTTTTCAGCATAGTAACATCTGCTATCCCAAATCTATTATTAAGAACTGCAGAATGATGATATAGGCACATTGCTCTCTCATGTGATATATAGAAATGTACTAACAATGGGATATATTTCTGTATGGTAACATGTCAGTTTATATAAGGAACGTAAAACACATTTCTAGTATCTAAAGAGCTCTAGGGCATTTTTGGCAATTCCAGCCCCGATTGTTAAAAACAAGTTTGCATCTCTAATGATTATATATAAAATATAGATATCCTAACACATACAAACACCCTAGAAACTTTAGTCTGTGAAGTTCTTTGCTGTGAGTCCTTGGAAGAGATTCAAAATATGGCTAACATTAAAAATAGTTACTACTTATTGAACACCTAGTGTGTACTTATTCATTTATTATTTAAACTAACTCATTTAAATACTTACCAAGTAGGAGAAGAAGAGGAGAATGCAAAAAGTCTAGTCAAGAGGCTGTTTTAAAAGCTCAAACCAGAGACTATGAAGTAGAAACTGTTGTTCTGTTTTAGAAATGAGGAGACTGAGGCCCAAATAGGGTCAGTCACTTGACAAGCATGAATGAGAGCTGTGACAAGCTCTATGGTAGAATAACGAGCTATTGAAGAGGTGGTACATCATAGCTCTACCATAAGATTAAAAGCAGATGTCAATCTCAAAAGATGAATCAAAGTTGGAGAGTTAGTGCTTCAGGAGATATGTTATACAAACCTAATTTGGAACTTGTTCTTTGAACTAATCACTAGGCAATTCAAGTTAGGGCACATTAGTGATACTTGAGCATTTACTCTAATTCTAGTAGTGCTGGGGAAAGAGAAATTAAAATCCACATTCCCAGCCTCAATGGGAATAAATCCAGTTCTCATGGTTATCTGCCTATACTACCTTATGACATTTGTTTAACTTTAGAGCATTAGTTCAAACTAAATTTTTAGTGAAGGCTTTCTATCTGCTGAGAACTGGGCTAGGTACCAGGGATATGAATGTGACTGATACAAAGCTCAGGCCCTCAAAGATTTTCTGACCTGGCAGAGTAGCCTGATATACATATAGCAGCCCACAGTACCAGGTGCAAAGTTCATACTGGCTATATAAACAAAATGGCATGGGAGCCCAAGAGAGGGATATTAATTGTGCTGAGTTAGAAGACATGTGAGTGTCAGTGAATGGGAACAACAAGCGAAAGGGAGTGATCCAATGCAAGCATACACATGAATGAATTATATGCGGTTAATTCTGGATATGGTAGGTTCTCAGACATAATCATAAATCTAGAAACAAAGGGAAGAATCTCAAGATGAAATTAGATGGGGTCTAGATTATAAATGTCATGTTAAAATATTATAACTCTATACTGTAGATAAGCAGAGGGTCATTAAAATTTTTAAAGAAGGGTTAAATGATATGATCAGATATAAATTTTAGAAAGATGAATTTTAGGACAGGATGGCAGAAAGTGAGAACAGGGGATTCAACAAGGATGTTTTTGCGATATAACAGACAAAAAAATTGGAGAAAACAAGAGCAGAGGAATGTATTGGAGGTAGAATTTACAGGATTTGGGGAACTATTATATATGGGGGGGGCAAGAAGGGCTGACAACAAGAGAAGCCAAACTTGACTCAAGGTTTGTTACTCATGCAGGTGTGTTGGTGCTTATGATAAAACAGAAAAAGATCACAAATGGAGTTCATTTGGCATGGAGGACACAATGTATACCATACTTAACATATTGCTTTTAAGAAGCCTGTAAAATATATAAGCAAAGGTGAGATGTTTAGTAGGCAGTAGTAAACCTGGGTGAGGAATTCAGGAAGGGAATGATTGGGACTTTAATATAGATTTAGGAGGGGATCATTCATATACAGGTAACAGAAGATTCATGGGAATAGATGAATTCTCTTAATAAAAGAGCATAAAGTAGGATCAAAGCAGATAAAAAGAATAGAACATGTCCATTTCAAGCAATGGGCCTCATACCAGCAGCATCGGAGTTGGCATCTATTAGAAGTACAAATTCTCAGGCCATGCCCCAGACTTACTGAATCATAAACTTTTGGGTAGAAAACACAATTTGGAACATCTGTATGTTCCAAATACTTCTGAGGCACTGATTTACTATATTGGAAGAAAAAGAGGAGCCATTAAGTGAACGGTCAAAGAAGTAAAGGGAATCCAAGAGATGCAATGTTACAAATGTTTTCATGGAGAGAATTTCAGATATGGTGAGTGTCAAATACTGCAGAAATTTCAAGTATAGAGGGGACTAATTAAAGGTCAACAGAAGCTTTGTGAGGGAAAGTACACTAAAAAAAAAATCAAGAATAGATTATAGCTGGTGGAGGCATAGACCTATAATCAGGATAACAGAATGAGAGTATAGGCTACTTACTACTCAAGAATTTTGTAAAAGAAGTAAGATGTTGTTGTGTTAATTACACTTTAGGTATGTAGGGTACCAAAGACAGTTTTGGGTTTTTTTAAGTGAAAATTTTGGATATAATTTTATGTTAAGGGAAAATAAGACACTGGTTGATGGAGTGGTGTGATTTTTGGATGGAATGGAATGAGATGAAGATCACAGTCTGAACGGCTAGAAAAGTGGTGGAGGCAGTCCTCCATTTGAGAAAAGAAGTTAGACATAGCAAACATAAGGTAAAGTTTGTAGTGGGAAAGGAGAGAACTGAAGGGAGTTCATGCCAGTGAACCTCTGTTATCAGGGAAGCAATTGGCAAGGCTATTTTCTCTGAGTGAGAGCTGGCAAGACTAGAAGAACTTGAGATTGGTCATGGTTTGCAAAAGATCTATGAGAATAGAAGGAACACTGGGGGAAGTGAATGACCTGTCAATCAGAAATGGCCCCGCCTTCTGGCCTGGCCAGAAGGACAGCTCTATCTTTTCCCTGAGAGACTCACCCAACTCTGGCATGGTTTTGACATTGATTTTAGGTGAACAGAATGAATAACAAAGGTACTCTTACTCAGTTCAGTTCACCTTAGGAGATCCAGTTATGAAGAGACTGATGAACATTGTTTGTGGGCTTAAAAAGACCTAGCCAAAGGAATAAATTAATTAATTGTGAGGATCCAGATATCCAGGAATGATCATAATACATGAGCATTAGAATATACATTTATCCTGCAGATCTGTTTTCTGATGTTTTCATGGGCTTCAAATGAAAGGTAAATGCATTTTCCAGATCTTCCCATTATTCTAAAGTATATAATGGCATTTCAATTTATATAGTCTAGACTTGTTATCTCATACTGCTATTAAGTTATTAAACTCACAGAATTTCCCAGGCCACAGATTTCCCTTTCAACCATTTCACTCATCAATCCTGTCCCACTAAAGTGCATATTACTCATAGATTTGAGCATAAGAAGAGAGTGAAGTTAATATTGTTGGATGACTACGCAAATACGTGAAAGAATCCTGTTCCATTTATTTATTCCTTATAAGTCGTCCAGGCTACCATTTGTAGATGCTCCAAATAGCTGAGGTCTTTGACCAGGAATATTTTAAATTTTGGAAACTTTCTCTTTCAGCCCTATTATAGACAGGGAACTCAGGAGGACCAAATAATTTAGTTAGAAAAGGAAACTGCTCAGAAGGATAAGCTACATAATACCTGCTTAACTTCCAATCATTAACAAATGTCTCCTAGCTTTAAAGTTTATGAACAGAATCTAGGAAGCAGAAAATATCAGATGGCTAGATATGCCTATAAGTTTACCTCCTAAAGTCTCATCAAAAACTAAGAAGATCACAAGCATTAAAAAGAAAAGTAGAAAGGGCTTGGGAAGGCACTATGGGTATAACAATGGAATAGACAGGCTGTGTGTTTTAACTTTACATCTTAGAATTTCAGAGTTTGCAAGAATGAATCATTGTTCCTTTTAATAGGCAATCTAGAATGACTACTCAATAACTATCTGCACATGAGCTTCCACCAACAATGAAAACAAGTCAAAATTTTTTCATTTAAGTCTCTATTTTCATTTTTATCTAATAATTTTTTGCTTTATTCTAAATAACTATACTTTAATTATTAAATTTATTCTAGTTTAGAAAACAGTTTTGTGCAGAATTAGGGGATGGTGAAAATCTCTTCTCATTAGAAGGCTTACTATCTTCAAATTGTGAAATCACCCAAATTATCTAACTATAACTGATAGCATAAAAATTCTCAATGCCAATATTTACTTTATTCTGTGTATTCTACTTATAATCCAATAGCTATGATTGTATACAGAATGTTTCCCTCTAAAATATATTCATAACAATTTATTTAGAATGAAAGAAAGTAATAAAGTTCAACTCTAGTAATATAACACATTTGAAACGGAGGGTGCCATCAAGTCCATCTTTTTATAAAAAATATACGATGCATAATATCATTTTTCTTCTATCAAATTCAAACTGTACAAAAATAAGAAGTTAATAATGAAAGTTTTCCTTCATCTTTCCTCAAACCTACTTCTTGTCCTGAAGCAATCACTGCATCAGCCAATGTGTTTTTTCTAAAACTTTCTTTACACATTCGTTTTCTTTAGTTCGATAGTACAAAAGATTGTAGGGGGCTCTCTCTATGCCCAAAATATACAAAAAGGACAAAAGATGGACTAATTAGATTGGACAATGAAAAATTTGAAGAACATATAGAATTTATGAATCCCAATAAATAACCTGATGCCTTAACATTTTACTACACAGCCTTATCATTGTCAATTAAATGCTACAAATATTTTATACATTTGTCATCACATGTACAGGTGCCACATAAATGAACAAACGTGTCTGACGTGCTCTTGGAATCTACAGTCCTTATAAATACTTCGTGTATGTTGTCTTAAACTTTAGTTAAGCAGTTATCGAAATAGTGAAAATTTTGTAAGGCTTTTTTTACCATTTTGTCAGAGAATTAGCCAAATAGCCCAGGTGACAACAGAATTAAAATTTGTGAAACACTGCCCTCTAATGGATAAATCAGTATTTAATACATTACATAAAAGGAGAAAGGATATTGAAAGACAACAAAAATTAAATTGATTTCTTACCACTAGTATCTAACACAATGTTATCTACATTAGTAGATGCTTACAATAAGGTACAGTGGGATTTTTTGGAGCCAATACTATAACATATAGACAGGCCTGCATAGACAATATCCTTTCAAACACTGCCAACTATTTCTCAATCCTGAGAGTAAAAATGGCAAATAACCAAATAACTGACTGGCATAAAACAAATATTTCTACTAATGAAATGATTCGATATAACAGATTCTTTGCACTTCAAATACATTTTATAGTCATCATAATTGAGTCTTCTTCATGTTTATACAATTCAATTTTGTACTTACTCCCTTTCCATCATTCTGAGGAATATTGGTATTATTTATTAAACCCACCAGGCATAGCATCTCACAAACATACTACCAGTAGAGAGAAGAAAAGAAAATATGTACATAAGTGTGAAGAAGGGGAAAGGCAGAGTGAAACAAATGTTCGGACTTCAACATTTCACACTCTGCGTATTACCCAATTCCCCAAATGACTCCTAGTTAAACAAGATACTCTACTTTCACCCCACTTCCCCCTACTTACAAATTAAACCATTTGTTCCTGAGCAAATTAAGTGAGAAAAGTTCAATTCACTATTGTGATATTCTGCTTAAGAAGTCACTTAATCTCTCCTCTTTGATTCTTTGTTGTTACAAGTGGGACAGTAATTTTTGCCTTCTACTTTCTCCTCAGTTAGGGTGGTTCACAAAATGTTCTGCTTGCTTTTGAGCACCAAACTATGATCATGAGCAACTTGAGGTCAGGGACCGAGCAACCCATCATTCTAACCCTATCTTAGAGCAATGCTTAGTGTTTTGTAGACCATTTAGATTTTAGTGAGTAAACTAAAATCTGTGTTTGTGTATCTCTTGGTTTGCAAGGGCTGCCATAACAAAGTACAAAACAAAAATCTGTATGGCTTAAACAACAAATATATATTGTCTCATGGTACTGGAGGCAAAGTTCAAAACCAAGATATGAGACAAGGATCTGTTCTAGGTCTCTCTCCTCAACTTGTAGGTAGTCAGCTTCTCCTTATGTCTCTTCATATACCTTTCCTCTGTACATACTTGTTTTTATGTCTAAATTTCTCTTTTTAATAAAGACATATCGGCCATATTGGATTCGGGGCTTATTCTACTGCAGTATGACCTTAACCAATTACACTGGCAATGACCCTATTTGCAAATAAGGTCACATTCTGAGGTACTGGGGATTTGGATATCAATGTATGAATTTTAAGAGAGAGGAATTCAACCCATAACAGTATCCCTTTATGGATAAACTAATTATCAGCCAAAAAAAAAAAAAAAAAACTTAAGCTCTGAATAGAATCTCATCTGAAACATAATGCTGTATATTTTTGGTAAGGTCTGAACTCCTGAGAGAAAGAAACAGTCCTATAAATACATGTTCACATGTGTTCTCCCTCTCCATCTTGTTATCTCTCTTTCTTTCTCACTCTTGACACTATTCCTTTTTCTCCACTCAGTTCCCTTTTAATAGACTATCCCCCACTCCAGCAAGTACAAGGAATGCACACATGCAGGCTAAAACATACCCTGGTTTTCCTAGTAATTTCTTTTTTGGGGGGGGGAGCGGAGGTCTGGGTCAAAAAAAAAATTTTCTGCTTTGGCTCACATGCAAACAGTAGCTCAGTAGAGGTACATATAGCTATTTTTTAAAATTATACCAAATTTGTAAGAGGGATCATATATGAAAGCATTCATTTTCTACTCCTATTCCTATTAATTCCTGAGTTGATAGTCTCTAGAAGTTGAAGCAAAAGAAAAGAATGCAAAATTTCTTTTGTCTTGGATCACATCTACCTCTTAGTTCAGAATGTAGACTTTGACCCTGAGCCATCTATTATGTGTTTTTTTTTCCTGACCTTGATTATACATTTCAGATGTAAAATTGCTCACAGATGGCTCAGTGATGGTCTTTTGTAACTTACCTCAGAAAAAAATTATTTTTTGTCTGTGCATGAATATCTAATAAGAAAAACAATATGTGTATATTAAGGAAGAGAGATGGATTAGTGCCCTGTAAATCTATTGAGGATATTTTGATAGGAAGCCTGATCCAAAATATTTAATCAATGTTGCAGCCTGTTCCATGCAACATTTAAGTCAAGATTATGAACATTTTTGAACTTTTTTATAAGATAGAATTCAATGAATCAAAAATCAGCTTCAAAAGTATATATCTCAATAGAAAGGTTAATGAGTTCCTAGTAACCAGGCTATCAACTTAACATATATAAACTGTTCAATCAAATGCCCAAGGTAAAATTATGAAGTGGTTTAAACCTGTACTTTTTTGTATATTGAAATTAGGAAACCTTTTCCCTTTCCCTTCAAGTATTCTGCATTTTTCACCTCTCTGTTTATCAAATCTTACCCTTATAGAAAGATCTGGAAGTCATATATATATATATATATATATATATATATATATATATATATTCAAGTGTTTGATAATACTTTAAAGTGTTACACCCTCCAAAGAGAATTGTAATTGTCGTTAATGGTAGCAGCAGCAGCAGCAGTAGTGGTGGTGTTGGTAATAGTAGTAGTAGTAGTAGTAGTAGTAGTAGTAGTAGCAGTCGTCGTAGTCATTGTAGTACTCATAATAGGGATTAAATCTTTAACATAAGGCAACTAAGGTTTCACAGTGGGATTTCAGGCATCTGTAATCTATTTGAGGGAACAATTTAAAAAGAGGAAAGCTGAAATAATCTTTCTGCATCATTGAAGATCACCTGGGTAAGTAAATGCCACCTCTATCCCCTAAGGTAGGCCTTTCAACAGAAACTTTGTGAACTATTGGATTTTAATGAAATTAATTTAGTGAGATACAACCAGAATTTTTTTCAATGAAATATAACAGAATGAGTTGAATAGAAAAGAAAGTACCAGTCTTGTACATTTATATACACATCATCAAATAAAGCCTAATTAGAAATACTCTTTATTAAATACAAAATCTCTATATAATGTGTATATTTTACTGGGTGTAATGGTGGAAAATGTTTGAGAGGCACTGACACAGGTGAAAGATGCAGTTTAGAGAATACTGCAGTGGACATTCATAAGAACTACCTTAGGACTTCATCCAAGGACTGTCAAATTTGTGTTTGAGAGGTCAACTCTATTGTGAGTCTAAAAGAAAATCTTCCACATTTCTAATATCATCATTCAACAAATATTTACTGGGTGCTCACTGGGTTCAGTCAGTATTTCATACAAGACAAACAAGTTAAACATGAGAGGGTCTTGTCCCTTGAGAAATTCACATTCTTCTGGGAAGACAGACCAAAGAAACAACTACAACACAGAGTGAAAGCAAGAGTGATGATCACAGAGGACTTGGAGGGAGAGGAAGACCTGCTAACTCAGACCAGGAAGGCTTCCTAAAGGTGGTGACCTCAGATCTTAGTCTTTACGGATAGAGTTAATGAGATCTATCAGTCAGGGAAGTGGAATCCACTCTGTATAGTTCAAGAATTTAACAGACAAAAGTAACTACAACAGTGCTGGAAGAGTTGATAGAGCAAATAGCAAAAGGTGAAGCAATTCAGAGATTAGCACCTATAGAGAACCACTCCAGCTCCTAGGGCTGGAGAGATAAGAGGAGAGATGGTTGTACGTGGCAGGAGTGGTACAGCTGGGGCTGCCAGATGGAAATTAAGCCATGAAGAAGTCTGCTTACTGGGAGCTGGGACCATCGAGGACACACAGCACTGCCAGGAAAGCTACCTGTAGCAGACAATGAATGGAAAAAATATCCTGATTTTTACCTTCCTCCTGCATTCCCATCCCTGCCTCCCACTGCCCAGGCAAAGGAATCTAGAAATATGTTTTGCAGGGGTCAGTTTCCTGTAATACAGAACAGATAAGGGAAAAGATGGGAAATGGATGGGAGAGGCAGTGGGCAACTAACAAGCAGATGAAAATGCAGAGATGTTAAGGGGCAAGCAAAAAAGACAAATCTGAAGGAGCTTTAAGTTGTTCAATATGGCTGAATTGCAGGGGGACGTCCGAAACTGGTGTAAAAGATCAGCCAGACAAGCAGTTCTAGGTAACAAATGGCCTTGTGATCATCTTGAGAAGTTTGCATTTTTTTATCAAGATGACACGAGCCATTGAAGATTTTGGTGTGGTTGTATGCCTATTTGTATACATGCACAAATTTTTTTTATTAAGATCAAAATAAAATGGGTACAACAGTAAAGGGCTTAGTTGAAAAGCAACATTCTGCACATCACCTTTTTTTTCTCATTTCTCCTTCACAAAAGAATCACATTTAGCCACCTCAGTTTTAGTCCTTCTGGTAGTTTCATTGGCAAGTTTAAGTATGGTGTTTATTCTGTTACGCTATTTCTTTATTTAAAAATGTTAGACAGTATATTTTGACCACCCCTCCATTATAGAAAATAAAGATTTAGTTCACTTTAACTATACCCCATTTCTCTCTTCTTTTCACAATTTTTGATAAGTACGTTTATTGTTTTCAGCTGTTATATATTTTTCTTTCTGTTTTACCTTTTGGAGCATTAAATGAGAATTTATTTTGTTCCAGTAACATTTAACAATATCTCTTGAAACTCCCTCTCATCTTGTTGGGTAAGAACATGAATGTTCCTATATTCCTTTTGGTAGCTCATTACCTGCTTCTGTCTCCCAACCTTTGCCAGATTTAAATGAATGGATTAGTCTCAAAAGTAATTACATATTCATAAGCTGAATTCTGAAAAATTAAATCTACATGTATAACACAAAGTGGTGAAATCATCCAAGTCTTTCTGACATTATAGTCTACTTTCTTTACCTCTAGTCTCCATTCCGTAATGGAATGTGAATTATTCCTAGATGCAGTTATGTTGGAAATCCAAGTGAGGTGATTACAAACCATATCCTTCCTACAATAATGTCTCTATTATTATTTTCTAGAATTAGCTGTTCAAATAGGCAAAATTATTTAACTAGCTTTGAAATAATAGAAATTATTTTCCTAAAGAGTCAATTTAAGGGGAAAGTTAGCTTAAATCTAAGTTCACATCTAAACGATAAAATAATAACTTGAAACTGATCTGTCTTTGGAAAAATAAACATACTCCTTCACAAAATAGAAGAGAGAACCATCTGCATGATTATACCTTTCTGTATGCAATTGATGAGGCCTTAAAAATTTCACACTAATCACATGCTTATAAACAGAATTGTGTTGCTGGATCATTAACAGACTTCACTATTCAAAATAATTTCATGATGAATCATTTATAAGCACAGAATTCTTTTATGGTGCAAATAATTATCTTCAGTTTATTTTTCAGTCAATCCAAATTTTCACATATTGAGTTTGCTTAACTCACGACACAGCTGTGTTTATGGAGAAAACTGAACTTTTATAGATGAGTAACATTATCATCATTCATTTTCTCCAGACTATGAAGGATAGGCAAAGATGACAACTATGATCCTTAAGGCTTGCCAAGAGCTTACCAGAGTGATCTTTTATAAACATGCTATGGATATTTTCTCTAAGATACACACACTTTCAATTCCTTCAAAATACTTTCCATGAAAGCTGAGCCAGGAAGAAAAGAAAGAAGAGATAAGACTGTGTTGTCCTCCTCTATCTGCCCATTGTCCTTTCTTTCTTCACACCACTTCAACTATAAGCTTAAGAGACAGGTCTTCATTATTTCTAAGAGTCACCCAAGTTAGAAGTAACCACTTTCCACAGCCTCTTCAGTAGTCCCAGTATTGCTCTTGGTTTTTTTAAGGGGTCATCTGTCTTAAAATAATGTGATTCTTGATGGCACAGGTTAAATATATTTAGCTTTAAAAACACAGATTTATCTGGTCTACTGGAGACAGATTATAATGCTGGGCAATTTGTAATTTCTGATGATGGCATAGAGAAACATTTCTATAAGAAAAAAAAAATTCCCAGTAATGTAATTTCTGTGAATTGAGTCTAAAAGGCATTAATTCAATACAAGAAAGATAAAACATTTATTGTAACAGAATAAAAATTAAAGGATAAAAGTAGCTGACAGAAGAGAAAGACAAAATAATGTACCTCATGAGATAGTAGGCAGCCATTATAAAGATAATTGTGATGACTATGGAGCAACAAGAAAATGGTAATGATAGGCATTTGTATACTGATTATAGTAATGTAAGGAGACAAACATCTATAGACAGACACTAGACAAGAATACACCCAAGTTTTTTGGGGGTGGATCAATTATAAGTAAATTTTTTTATAATTTTGAAGTATTTTTAATGCTTTATATTCTTTTTTGATAAAAGAAAAGAAATATTTTAAATAGGTTCTTAAAATCTTTTTTTTTTTGAAAGAAAAAATTTAAAAGGGAAGGAACTACTTGTGAATTCTAAGAAGTAGAGCTATCCTAAATGAATTACTTCAGTTTTTGGATATTTCATCTCTTGTTTATAATTGCAAATACATTTGACTAAGCAAAGATTTTTCTCATTGATGAATACCTGCTAGATAACCTTATAGAAAGCTTAGGGAGAGAACTGGAAGGAATATCTTAGGAAGCTGGGGATGCTCATACAAATGAATGGTGTAGAAAGTCAAGAAGGAGTAGTGGAGAGTAAGGAAGAAAAAGGTAATAATTATTATTTATGAAGTACCTACTATTTGCTAAGTTGTTTTAACACATGTATGAATCAGTACCAGCTACAAAAGAGATGCTTAATTGATAATTATTTTATTAATTATATCACTTCTGCTTTTATTAACACTCTGTGAGGTAGGTATTTGTAAACTCTATAATCTGTTCTACAAATTCAGGGTACAAATGCATGCCTTATTAATCTCCTTTTCTTACATGCCTTATTAAGAAAGATCCCCAGAGATCTTTCCTTCTCTTGAATTGTCCTTTACCACAGGGGCAAAGGAGAACGATCTCTGAATTACATGATTTCTATGTAGAACAGCAGGATTTTTTTTTTCTAAAATTGAATGAAAATTATGGATGCACACCTCCCTAAGAACACACATATTCACATATGAGAAATAAATGTGCATATCATATCAGGAGGTGTGCTTTGGCCTCCAAGCTAGGAATACCTGATCTAAGAATAGTGACAGCTATTATACAACTGGTACCCACAATGTAGGTGACAACTGCACTCACAATGTAAAACTTCCCTTTTTCCTTAACTCTCTCTTCTCCAAGATATCCTCTGAAAGCATCCAAAAACACAGAACACTGTGGGAGGAGAAATCCTTGGTGAAAAGAGAGGGCCACTCCCAGCTGGGTCAGAGGATAAGACTGGGTCTTAGATCAAGTGCAGAGTTTTGATGATTTTGTTTGTGACTTCATGCTCCAATATCTTAACTGAAGTTTGTTTGGAACTGAAAGTGACCAAAGGATTCTTTAAAGATGGGGTCTGTTCAGGAAAAAAAAAAAAGATATTATACAGGGAAATATTACCCATAAATAAATTTTAAAAGAAACAATAGAAGACAATAACAAATTTTTATTTTGATATACTTGTACTTTTCATATACACTATGAATGTACATATATGAATAATTATGTATACAAATCTATTTATATATATACTAGACTATGTAGACAAGTATATTTGTATGTATATTACATACATAATTAAATGTACTGAGTGTTAGAATTATGCTCATTTCTTAACATACATTATTTTCTTTACTCATAATAATCCATGCATAGGCATTGTACTGTTTAAAATTTACAAATTAGCAAACTGAATCACTGAGGAGTGAAGCTACTCACCTAAAGTCACATGGCTTGTAAGTCATATTTTAAATATAAGCAGTTTGAATTAAGAGATGGTTTCCCTAACCTCTAGAATATTATCAACTTGAATCAATCTTCTTCATTTTGCTGCCCTTTTGGAAAGTTGATCAGTAATACTGCCTACACCACCAAGGCATATTCCACACAGAAGACAGAGTGGACAGAATGAGAATGCCCACAATATTGCTGCCCAGGCATTTTTATATGAGACCATTATCCATGTTAGGCTCTTGGGTCACACTATGTCTTCACAGAAAACATATTGGATCCAAATAATGATAGACTTTTGGCCACTGTCTATTTATAAGACAAGCAATGTGAGCATTTTATGGCTACTCGGAACATTGGCAGAAATTTAGCTAAGCAGATAATGCTATACTTAGACTTGTATAGCCAGTTTGAATATTTATCTTACCTAGATAGAAATATCTTAATGATGGAAATTATATTCTTTGAATGCCATGCAGTATAAATTCTGGAAAATTTAGATCAACCTGAGATATTTGAGTTTCTTAGTCAAGTTTGAAGTAAAGGATTTCATGTACTATTTATTATGTGCTTGGTTATAACTGCGGCAAAAAAAAAAAAAAAAAAAACACTTCTCTTTAAAACACTTCTCTTTAAAACATCAGAATAATGACCTCGTATGTTTCTCAGACTTTTCCCTGAAATTCCTAGTCAGTAGGTAGAGCCTCATTCAATGTCTTGTGTGTTTTCTTGCCATATTCTTGGTAGTGCTGTGATCTCCCTGAAACAAGGACCAGTTGGTATTGTTTACTTCTGTGTCCTGAGTATTTAGGAGAGTGCCTAGGGTAGAGCTCAGTAAATGTTTTTGAACACATAAATAAAAAAAAATAGAATAAAGGCTGCTGTTCTGTAGTGATTGATCTTAAGTGTCAACTTGGCTAGGCCATAGTGCCCAGATGTTGCTGTGAAGGTATTTTTTAGATGTAATTGACATTGAAATCAGTAGTAAAGCAGATTATCCTCCATAATAAGGGCGTGTCTTATCCAATTAGTTGAAGGCCTTAAGAGGATAAGCTTAGGTCCTCTGAGGAAGAAGGAATTCTACTTCCAGATTGTCTTCAGACTCAAGATTGCAACAACTCTTCTCTGGGTCTCTATCTAGCCTGCTGGTCTGCTCTGCAAAAGTTGGACTTGCCAGTTCCCATAATTGCATGAGCCAATTCCTTTAAACAAATTTCTCTCTCTTTTTCTTCTGCCCACTCCCCCACAAACACACACAGTGTTGGTTGTTTCCCTGAAGAACCCTGAATAATACATGTGCCTTTTATTCTTATTCATTTCTAGGCCATGACAAAATATTTAAGGGTTCACCTAATGTCATGCAAAAGTATAGTTGCTGGTTTCTAAATAGATAGGGCCATTGGAACTTGCAGTTCAGCTAAGGACGTTCACATGGAGTCAGAATCCAGGTTCTCTGCTCATCATGTTGCCTATTTTCTTACCCAAGACTTTGTAAACACTAGCTTCCTGAGTTGTGAAAGGAGGGGTGAAATGACCATTTTTACCTCTTGTGAGCTTCTTGTAGCAGCCAAACCACCAACTTGGGGTTCCAGATTAAAGATCCAATCTGTTCCATATGAAGGATACTTTGGCTGCGTTGCTGTGTCTCAAGCCAATCTTTCAATCATTTTATTCTCTAATCCAGTTTGTACGACTGTACCTGGCTAATTCACCTTCTAATTTCCATATCAGCAGCCAATTTTGTGGATTGCTCCACTACGGCCAAAAGATTTAAGTCAATTTATAGCATTAAAGATGACTAAAGCCAAATCAAATCACAATTGAGTCTTATTGGTTAAATTTCAACATTTGAAGAGTTGTTCAGAGAGAGAGAGAGAGAGAGAGAGAGAGAGAGAGAGAGAATAGAGCCCCTTTGACAGATGGAAACAAGGCAATGACTAAAAACAGACCAGAGAATGTGTTGATGATGTTTAAAAAAAAAAAAAAAAAAAAGCCAAGTTGTCTAAGAAATGTTTCTAAATTGAATGCTTTAAATAGAAAACAATCTATCAACCCAATCAGGAATTGCAAATGTTGCCAACTCCTTGTCATTTTTACCAACTGGGATCCAGCAGATTAAATTAAGAAGACCGTATAAATATTGTGGCTTCATGGATATTAAAAATAGACTTGAGAGAAATGACCACAAAATGTGATTTTGAAATCAGATTGGATGGAACACTAGGCAGAAAACAGAGATGTTGTGTGTTGAAGAGCATGCATTTGGGTACGGATTTGTGGGGGTGAAATAGTGATAGCTAAACTGTAAAAACAATGAGACAAGAGAGACAATTTAGAAAAGTGAAGGACAAGAGTTTAGAGTATTAACAATAAGAGGCTGGCAAAGTGATTAAAATGACAGATATTGTACATTCTATATATTGAGAATCTGATTGGCTATACCATGCATTTTAATACATTTAGTAGAACTCTGTATTTTTAATTTCTAATACAAATTTCTAATTATTCCATGTTACAACATATTTCCCAAAATAGTTAAGATGGAGCTTCCCCTTCAAATTCATCCACTATGACCAAGCAAGCCAGTTATAATAGTGCCACAACAAGAGACATGCACATTACAAAAAAAGCCAGTTATAATGGTCTTTTACTGGAAAATCAATATGTCTAAATTCTAGTTCATATTTTATGTGACATCTCTTCCAAATTCTCTATTGTAGGCAGGGTGCTCTTCTATCACTGACAAATCATTAATGGGCCTCCTTCTTCCCAAGTAGGTTCATTGCATGCAAAAAAAAAAGAGAAAGAAAGAAAGAAAGAAAGAAAGAAAGAAAGAAAGAAAGAAAGAAAGAAAGAAAGAAAGAAAGAAAGAAAGAAAGAAAAGAAAGGAAAAGAAATATGTATTTTTTTTCTTTGTCTTGGGAGTTTATCCTCTACACTACCCTAGGATTAGCAAAACTGTGATTCTCAAAGCCTAAGACCCCACAGAGGTATTACCAGGGCTCCTGCAAAGGAGAAAAAGGATGAAAGAACTTGGCTCTTGTTTCTCCACTTCCTGTTTCAACCAGAGAGCTTGGCTTTCTTATTACATCTTGGTTATCAACTTGATAGTTTGTTTGAAAAGGCTTCTACTGCTCTCAAGAAAAAAAAAAGGGGGGGAGGTTAAAAATGATGCCCTAGGTTATTTTTTTCTCAGGTTCTGATGTGCACCCTTACAGTTCTACATACAAATTCAGGAACAATTTTGTTTTCAGGGATGAAGAATAGCAAATCTGCAGTTGTACTTGTACAATACTTGTGCATTAATGACACTGAATTTGAACACTTAACAAATAAGAGTACTCTCAATCTAATTTGTGTCCTCCGAGCTAGATGAAGGTACATTAATTTCTGCTTCCTTTTTCATCTGTCAGGTGTTCAGGAACTTACAGATTTATTTAGAAGCTGATTCATAGAGTGTCTGACTTGTGTGAATTTGAAGAATCAGTATTCTTGTACAAGTCCTTTCTCTACATGCTCTCCAATGTTCTTACCATACAGCAAATGAATGTTGTGTGACAGCGCATTGTGTGAGTGAATGCAAAAAGCTCACATGGCATTTGGTGTGACATATGACCCTTATATTTTTTTGCCACTCTCTTGAAGGTGATTAAAAAAAACTTTACACCCATAGTAGGCAGAAAAATGCTCCCCCCTCCCCCAAAGATATCCACATCTTAATCCCTGGAATCTGTGAATATGTTGCCTTACTTGGTGAAGAGACTCTGCAGATGTGATTAAGAATTCTCAGTTCAGGAGACCACTCTGAAATATCTGAGTGGGCCTAATGTAATCACCAGAGACTTTATAAGAGGAAAGCAGGACAGCCATAGTGAGAGGGAGATTTGTAGATAATACAGTACTGATTTGGAAAATGTAAGAAGGGGCCATGATCCAAGGAATGCAGCCAGCCTCCAGAAACTGGAGACGGCAAGAAAACAGATTCTTCCCTTGAGCCTCCAGAAACATGGAGGAGCCCAGCTGACACATTTATTTTAGCCCAGTGAGACTAATATTCGATTTCTTATCTCTATAACTGTGAAATTAGAGTTACTTAAAACCATTACGTCTCTGTTAATTTATTACAGCATTTATGGAAACTAATACAATACCCCTAAGAATTGCAAAAATTAGCAGGTAGATAGCAGCAAGTATTGGCAGGTAGATAGCAGCAAGTATTGGCAAAAATATGAAGAGATAGGAAGCTTGTACACTGCTTGTATACAATGAGCCTGGTATACTCATTCTAGAAAGCAATTTGGAAGTGCTTAGTAAAATCAAGTATATATTATAATCCAGAGATCCTATTGCTGGATACATATCTCAGGGAAATATTCTCGTATAGTTTCATAAAGATAGTCATGTTCAAGGTTATTTGTGCAACACAGTTTGTGCTAGTGAGAAGATGAAGGAAATCTAAGTGTTCATCAATAAGATAAGGGATATGTAAACTGGTGAAATGCTGTGCATCAGTTAAAAATAGCAAGACAAATACATATAACTATATGGTTAGATCTTCCAAATAAAATGTTAAATGAAAAAAGGCAAGATACAGAAGATTTATTTCTTAGTATTATTTAGAAAACTCAAAAAATAGTATTGATTTACTTATTCAATTGTTCATTTATATTAGTATGGCTGAGTGGATAATCATTTTTACTCTGCGGGTTATAGTCCAATACTATTGTCATTTATTTTCTTGCTCAAATTGTTCCGTTTTTGGCTTTTATGACCTCTTTCACGTTCGCTCCTGTACCACATTTATTTTTAACTGAATTAACTTACTTATATCTTTACCACAATCTTTTAAGGATATCTACTTGAAATCTGATTATATTACAAAAGAAAGAGTTAGAGGAAGTGGCAAACAAGTTAATGAAACATTTTGGCTTACCAGGTTTTTAGAGAAGTAACAATGTCATAAATTAATTTATTGAAATCAAATGCTTAATCATAATAATATTACACTCCCCCCTTTTCTTTTTTTAAGTTTTATCTCTAATACCTTGGGGACTGTAACACATTAAGGCTCATTTGTGAGGCTGAATGCGGTAGCAGACATCCCCATGGAAGACAGAAGAGGGTAACCTTGCAGTAACTCTCAGGACTTGCTCATAAGCACAAGTGAGCCAGCTCCTGGAAGTCCCAGAAGTGACTTTGTGTGTGTGTGTGTGTGTGTGTGTGTGTGTGTGCGTGCGCACACGCGCGCACTCATGCACATGCAGACACGCAAGTGTGCAATGCTTGCCGCACATGTACATGCAATCACATAAGTATGGCTAAGGTGAGGGATAAAAGTGGCAGAAGTTATATCGTCATGAAGGAAGCAACACTAAGCAAAATAAAGATATTTTTATTTCCAAATATTAGCAGTGTCTCACATAGCTGCTATATGTGAACTCCAACTGTAGGGAAAGGGCAATGCTAGGCAACACCTAACTTAGAGTCTAGAAGCTCTTTTCTCACTTCCAGGGGCCTTAGTTGCTTTTGGCTCTTTAGTCTACAGTTGACCACTCCCTCACCCCTGAGCACTCCTTTCCCTTGGTTTCCAAGACACAACATACTCCAGTTCTTGCTCCTGCCACTCTGGCCATTCCTTCTCAGTTGTTTTTATTGCTTCCTTCCCATAGCCCCAACCTTTAGATGGTAAAGTGTCCCAGGACTCAGTGAGGACTGAGGTCTTCTCTGACTTGCACATCATCTTTGTCTACACTCCTGTCATTTGCCCATCTCAGAGCTTGAAATTCCACCTATATATTGATAATTCCCAAATTTATATCCCCAGCCTGGACCGTTTTCCCGAGCTCTACACTTCTGTACTAAATTACCTACCCATTATCTTCTTTAGGATATCTAAGAATCATATGAAATTTAACAAGTCCAAAATTAAACTACTGCTTCCTCCCACCACACTGCCCACCCCTCCCTTGTGCCAGGTCATTGTAAGGAAATGAAAATGCCAGTTGCTCAAGTCAAAATCTTTTGCGTTGTCTTGACTCCTCTCTTTTCTCACACTCCAGAAATAAACCACAACCAGTCTTTTCAAGTTACACAGTCAACATATATCTAGAATCTTTTTTATTTCTTAATACTTCAACCTCACCACATCACCTAAATTATTGCAACAGCCTCCTAACTTGTTTCTTTGCTCCACCTTCTCACCCCAACCCCTGGAGAATGCCTTCAGCAGAGTCATCTTTTAAACTTATGTCAGATCATATCACCCCTCTGCTCAAAATGTTCCAATGGTTCCCAGAGTAAACTCCCATCTACAATAACCTGAAGGCCCTCAACATCGCATACCATTCTGCTCCCCTTTAGTTCTCTGTTCTCACCTACTACTAGTCTCTAGTCATACTGACTTTTATTCTTCCTTGAACCCACTAGGTACATTCATCTCTCAAGGCATTTGCATTTGCCAATTTCTCTGCCTGAATGCTAGTTTCTGAGATGGGCATTACTCTCTCTTTTCTTTCAAACTTTGTTCATGTACCACCTGCTCAGTGATGTCTTCCATCATAATAAAGTTGCAGCCCTTTCCCTTTTTTAATTTTTCCATAGCATATACAAACATCTAGCCTACTATATATTTTACTTTTTTTGTTTATTTTGTCTTCTCTAACTAGAAAGCAACATCCATGAAGCCAGGAATGTTTACTGTTATTTCTCTTGAACCCAGAACAGTGTGTCTGGCACATTGTCAGTATTTGGCACATCACCGATGATTAAAAGAACTGAATGAAAGAACAAATAAATTCCTTTGGGAATTCCTTTACAAGTCACAAATGGGGCAGATAGTAATACCTCTCTGTTCAAAATAGTTCAAAGCTGATTCATGTTAAAATGCCACTCTTTGGAAGGAGTTTTCCTCTCCCTACGTTGGGACTAGCCTGTGGCCCGGGAAGGAAGCCTGGGTTTACTGGACATTGCAGTGACAGGATGGTGTCCAGAAAAAAAGGGAATAAAGTGGCAGGAAGAGGAAGCAGACAAGCACCAAAGAAATCCCTGGCCTGTTTTTCCCTCTCTCTCTGCAGACAATGTACTCCAGAGGCTACTGTGATAGTCTGCAAGCTATTTCCAGAGGAGCTTTAGTTTAGTAGCCAAGGGTAATCTGAATAAAAGGAATAAGGCAGGTTATTCAGTTTCTAATTGCCATTTGCACAACTTTTTCCTAATTGCATTTTCCATAGACAATTTGTGCCAAAATGAACATTCCGCTAATGATGCTGGCAAGACAGTTTGTCAAACACTGACACCTAGTGAATGTTACTATACAGACCTTGTTCTGGACTCTTTTTGGGTCCAAGAAATTCCACAGACATTCAATTTAGGAGGCAGTCAAATCTCATTCACTTACTTTTAGTATTAAACTTGGCAGAGTTTGACTCCGAAGTGGCGCTCCTGCTCATTACTGGGCCCCCATGCGTGAGTGAGTGTATGCCCTTGGAATGCTGGTGAAAATTGTAATCTAAGAAAAACAACCAGGACAGAAAACTCTTGCAAAATTACCCAGAGAGCTTCTCAAGCCAAATACAAATATTTCATTTTTGTCAACTGCCATGGTGTGTGACCAGTGCCGCACACATCTTCAGAGACAGAGTACGACGAGCTCAGTCTTCAGCTTGCAGGGGTCCTGGGTGGAGTTGCTGGGCTAGCTCTGAGATAAGAGTGTTTTAAAATCTGAGAATTGTCACTTGAGAGGTACTGCATGCCAACCTGGTGTGATATAATGGAGGGATTTCAGACCCAGGGAGAGACAGGGACTCTAGTGAGGTATGATGGCATCTGAATGGAACACGGAATCACACATACTAGGGAACAAGTGAGAACTCCACTAGGGAGTGATACAACACTTGTTTACTAAACTTCTCTACAATTTAGTTTATGATGCTGTTTAAAAAGAGAATTTGCCAATGCTCATGGTTTAAAGGAGTGAGTGAGATGTGCAGGAAAACAGTCTCATCCATTACATTTTTCTTTCTGCTCCCTGGGAGTCACATAGCAGAGGACGGGGCCAAGCTTTAAACCAGGTTTGTCTTTGATTTCAGTATTATATTTCTCTCTATCACTGTCTTGGTTGCAAGTGTGCCCTGAAATGCAGAAAGCAGGAAGCAGAAAGATGTACAACCGTTGTCCCCTCCCCTTCTCATAGTTTATGACTTAGACTCCATACTGACACTACCCAGAGAGTGGAGAATGATCTCAGGATCCTAGCCTATAGCCCCGCTTGCTTGTACAAAGTGTGCTGTCATCTGATTTTCTGAAATCTAGAGGCAGTCATCATTCAGATTAAGAAATATTCTCTAAACCAGATTACTGAGGTTCAGAACCCTGCTCTAGCTCTTATTAGTTGTATGACTTCAGACAAGCTATTTAAGCTCTCTCTGCCTTGGTTACACCATTTAAACAACACTTATCCCTTCAGGTTGCTGTGAGAATTAAACATATATAATATATATAATATATAATATGTTATATGTAATATATAAGAAAATCGATGTGTGAAATGCTTCCTAGAAGAAGAAGACATGCGTGATGGAATATCAGCCCTAGGCTTGTTTGTTTGTTAATGTGGTTTTGTTCTGGTTCAGCAGTTTAGATTATGTTACTGTCCAGTTCTTTGAGAATTTTAGCTGCCTGAAGTCTCATCTTACTCTTGGATATACAGCAACAACCTTATATGGACTTCTGAAAGAGACCGACACTTGGCTCATGCCTTTCCTTCCCCTCCCCACCTCTCCACTCTTCCCTTCATTCCCTCCTCTTCCTCTTTCTTTTTCTCCCTCATTCTCTCTCATTCCTTCCAGCTCCCTTTCTCTCTTCCTCTCTCCTGCCTGCCGTTTAATGAAAAGCTGGATCTGTCCTTTCATGGCACTCTGTCTTCATTGCCCCCACTTCCTTTGTCCTAGTTGCCCCTATTTTGCCCTGAAATCTCACCACCTATAGGAAATAGCCTTTGAATGCATACGTGCGTGTGTGTGTGTGTGTGTGTGTGTGTGTGTGTGTGTGTGTGTGTGTGTGTTCTGCCATTTCTTTGTGGACATCAAATTAGAAATGCTTGCCAAAGCACGGCCCTGCTTTCTTCACTCAGGATTTGTCTTAGGTGGCAAGAAAGTCCACGATGGCTACCTGGTCTCACCTCAGCCACCCTAACAGCTAACTACAGGATTGGAAATTTGTATATTAACAACTTCATTGATTATTTTTAATTTCAGTGACTTTATTTTTTCATTTTGTAGAAATTTAATTTTTGTTGTATTTTTGAAAGTATATTCTTTTGTTTTATTTTATTTTATTTTATTTTATTTTTATTCCTTTATGGTGTACAACATTTTAATGTTTTTATTTATTGATCATTCCATAGTCTACATATGCTGTTTGTTATGTTTAATGACTTGGTTGTGATAGCATATATTCTCCCATTTTATAATTTTGTACTATATGCTTATGGCAGGGGCTATTTAAGGAAACCTTATAGGGACTGGATTGGGGGGCGTCGGTCTCCAGAATTAAATTTATGCTTTGTTCTTCTCTGAGCATTACTAGACGAGATGACTTGACTACATTCATACTAATACACTAGCTTCTGTATTTCTAGAACATACAGAGGTGTACATTGGAATCAAAGTCTGCTTGAGGGCACACCTCTGGTTACAAATTCTCAAAGATCTTCCTACTCAAATTTATGTTCTTCCTACCTCAGGCTAAACAGACAAGCTTTCGCTGTTCATCTCCATAAACTGGTACATGATTCCCCCCGCCCCCAACCCAGACTTTTCCTCTACTAAGGTATAGCTCTTTTATGGTCCTGGCTTTATCCAGGTACCTCAATCAGTTCCTCATCTTGCACGGCCTCAACATTTATCTCCTGCGCCCTGCTGACAGTTACAAACCTAAGCTCCTTCCACCTTGGCTTTCACTATTTTTTAATTCCTTCCTGAGTGCTCAGAGAAGAATTTAAAAGTTTACCTGTTACATTTTCTCATTAGAATGATTATTATTATTTTTTAAAGTAGCAAGTGTTGATGAGGATGTGGAGAAATTAGAACCCCAGTCTGTTGCTGGTGGGAATACAAAATGGTGAAGCTATTATGGCAAGTATAGCAGTTTCTCAAAAAAAAAAAAAAAATCAAACATAGAATTACCATATAACTCAGCAATTCTAATTCTGGGCATACACCCAAAATAATCTAAAATAGTGACTTCACCAGATATCTACTCACCAATGTTCGTAGCAGCATTATTCACAATAGACAAAAGGTGGAAGCAACTCAAGTATCAATTTAAGAATAAGCAGATTAAAAATGTACTATATACATACAATGGAACATTATTCAGCCTTTAAAAAGGAAGAACATTCTAACATATGCTACAATGTGAATGAACCTTAAAGACATTAGGCTAGATGAAATAAGCCAGTCACAAAAGGACAAATATTGAATTATTCTACTGTGTGAGACACCTAGATTAGTCATATCCAAAGGGACAGATAGTAGAATGGTAGTTGCCAAGGGTAGGGGAAAGGCAGGAATGGGAAGTTGTTTAATGAGTACAGTTTCAGTTTTGGAAGATGTAGAAATTCTGGAGATGGACAGTGGTGATGGTTTCACAACAATGTGAATGTAATTAATGCCACTGAACCATGCACTCTAAAATTGTTAAAATAGCAAATTTTACATTACGTATATATTACCACAATAAAAATAAATAAATTTGTTACATTTTATCCAGGATTTCTAGGTTTTTTATATCAGAAAGGTTTTAAAGTTATTTGAACTGTATTTTTTTTCCAAAACAGTTGTTTCCCTAATTCTGCTCCAATTTATTGCTGAGACAAATAAGCAAGAGAGCAGAGAAAACAAAACCCCAGACTTAATTATTAGATAAATAATTCTTGTTTTCTTTCATTTTATTTGATTGCTAAGATGATATTGTGTGACTATAACAGGATTATAGGGATTTCAAGGCTCCAAAGATGAAAAACAAAGTAGAACGTGACCCCTCAAGAAATGGAACTGGTATCAATGCAGTGACATGGTCTTTCATCCATAGCTTCTCTTCATCCCCCTGGCTTTTCTATTCCTTCTAACAATTATCTCATAACCTTCACTTTCTCATGATATTCGAGTCACAGCTTGTTGTAATCCATTTGAAGAGACCAGGTCTTCTTTACCTCCTGAAAATCCTTGTAGCATTTTGGCATTTGCCCTTACAAATTATCGCTGCAGGCTTTGACTTTCTAATTCCACATTTCTGAGAGGACTCTGATTTGATGATGATTTTGAGTCCAATAATCTGGGCTAGATATGTTCATTCCCTAATAATGAATGCACAAGGAATTTCCACTCCTGGCATGGCAGTGCGAAGAGCTCCATGGTCCCACTCCCCAGCGACACTGGCGAAAATTATTTTTTAAAATTCCAACCATTTAAAGTTTCTGGAAATAGTCCTAAAGGCATACAGCAAGTAATATATATTTTTTTTTCAAGGAAGCTTACTAAAACTTGGTAAGAACAGCAAAAATACGTGGCATTTGAACCACAATCTGCTACCTCCATCCTCCTATCCCAGCTCAGCATGATATAAACCGCACTCCAGATGGGTATAGCCAAGAACACAGGGCTTTCTCTTCTCCCAGTTCCCATTAGAGGTTACAATATCTTCCCAGAAGGAGCAGGATTCTGCTCCCAACTACATGTTGCAGAGGCTAAGTTATGGGAAAGTACAGTCAAGAGTTGGGGGCTCTCATCTTCCATCTAGCCTCCATTCATGGGGCAGGAGCTCTACTTTGGCTGCACTGACTATTGGAGCCCTATTATGCTTGCCCTACTCATAAGGCAGAAGTTCCACATCACAAGTGTCAAGCTGAGACCTGAGCCTACTGTCTTCAATCCCACCTTCCTGCTTTATATTCCAGATCCTAAAGCAGAGGTGTCACTCACAGGATGTCACCTTTCCCACTCTGAACTTTAGAGGCAATCATATATTTTACCCAGGAATAAAGTCAGGTCATGAAACAGAACAGTTGAATCACTTCTTAAAGAAACTGGCTTTATTTGTAGCAGAGTATGGGGGAGTTTGAGCCTAAGGGTACTCTCAAAAATAATAGAGGTTGTGGTAAAAGCAATTAAGAGGAGACTAATAGATTCATTAATGATAGAAGCTAAACCATGAGCCAGCTAGTTTATCAGAGAAAAACAATGAAATGGACAATTAAAACAAGCCCTCCTAGGGACAAAACAAACAGGAAACACTGACCTCAAAAACTATCCCTAAAAAAGCATCCTGAATTTAATTGCATCAGAGCAAGTTATGACGCAGAGCATTATTGAAAACAATAGAACAGTCAGTTGCCAATTAGGTAGGCTTAACAGCTGGTTGTGGTCAGGGAACAAGAGTCTAAGAGAGTCCTGCTAAAACCACTGTTATCCCAGAGTGACTGCATGCTCAAGGCTGCTCCTTCTAAGAGCAAAATTAGAGGTTTCACACTATGGAGAGAAGATAGACTTCACTAAACCAATTTAACTTATCACTAAACAAATAAACTAGCAAACTACAATAAAAAGCCCTAGAGTAGAAAGCAGGAGAACTAGTATCTAGAGCTGCTCTAATATATTACCTAAAATGTTCAGTTTCCAACAACAACAAAAAAATCTTGTGACATAAAAAGAAAGGAGAACCTATATGTGGGGCTGGGCGGGGGGTGGGGGAAGGAGACACAGAAACTGCCTTGTGTGAGTTACTAGATGTCAGATTTAAAAGATAAAGATTTTAAAGTAGCCATTATAAATGTTCAAAGAACCAAAGGAAATCATGTTTAAAGAACTAAAGGAAGATAGGTTGAGGGTGTTTTATCAAATAGAGAATATTAATAATGAGATTGAAATTATAAAAAAAATCCTACCAAATAGAAATTCTAGTTTTTACTAAAAAGTAAAATAATTGAAGTGAAAACTGAAGGATTCATAGTAGATTTGAACCGACAGAATAAAGAATCTGTGAACTTGATTATAAATCATTAGACATTATGCAACCTAAAGAACAGGGAGAAAAAAATAAATAAAAATGAACAGAACATCAGAGAAATGTGGAACGCCATTAAATGCACCAATGTGTGCACAATGGGAGTACCAAAAGGAGAAGACAGAAAAGAGCAGAAGAAATATTGATCAGAACTCCCCAAATTCGATGAAAAACATTAGTCTACACATCCAAGAAGATCAATGAATTTTAATTATCTGGTTTAAAAGTGGATGTCACATGAATATAAAACAAGGCCACTGTTCTCCAATAGCTGATAGAGTGTAGAAAAGGCAAGCAATAATCAATAGGTGTAGTAGGTCTAGTAAGTAATCAGCTCTTAATTTTTGTGTTAGATAATAAAAATAAATTTAGTTTATATAAGCAAGAATTTTTCATTAATGAGAATCCTGAGGTCCAGCAAGACCATTAAGTACCTTCCTAATTAAAGAAAAATTAAAAATAATCAGTGATGATTTAATAATTAAATATATTATATTTTGTTTTAATTCATCTTATTATTATAAATATCAACTTTATTGACTTAAATACTTGATGAATGTAGAATATTAACTCATGTTATTTAATAGAGTACCTAGTATAAAGAATAGCTTCTGAACTAATTCTTCTAACTCCCTAAAAGAGAGTGCTTTATGCTTAGACAATTAAGGTTTGATGGGTCTTGAAGACTCTCTTTTCCCAAATTTGCTTCTCCTAAGATTTATTCCTTCTGGTTAAGCCCCTCCTCAGATGCCAATTGAAGAGGGATAATGTAAAAGTTAATCTTTTACATTAAATATGAATGAGCTAATAAATGAGTTCATAAATATGAATGAGCTAATGTTTTATTCTTTTAAAGCAAGGCAAGAGACCACTGGAAGCACACAAGATATGTGAGAGTTACTAAGATTAAATGAGGACAGAGCTTTAGCAGTGCTTGGGGGTATGAGACTCAACTTTATACCTGATTTATACACTGCTCATGTAGGAGATTTTGAAAAGCGAATTACATTTCCTTTTTGGTGAAATAATTCAAATTTGTTAAACTCATTTGTCTCTGCTTTAGTCTACAAATCTTTTTTGAATGACTGAAGTTTGAGATCATGACAGAAAAACCCATAAAGAAAAAGTGGTGTTCTGTAGTGAGCCATATACATTGAAGCTATATCATAGTTACAGAATATATCCTAGTTCTAAGGTTTTTTGGCTGCGAGGAAAACAATAGTAGAGATGAATATTTACAGAGAACTAAGTGCTTAAATTCTAATGAGTTAAATCACCTATGTTCTCTCGTGGATTATAAAATTCAGAAGGAAAGTATGCTAAACTATGGAGACCTGTACTTTTTATAAACAAGTCTATAAATCAAGTGGCTTCAAGAATGATCTGTCATGAGGCAGGCTACGAGAGTCCATCCACTGCCTTAATAAAGTACTGTGGCATTTGCAACTTCACTTCTTTGAGTAATCTCAGTGACCCTGGCCTCTGGAATGTGAGAGTGTGGTAAAAAAGAAATGCATATTATCTTCCAGTAATTTATGAAATCTGTGGAAAATATCTTTTTTTATCATAATAAAGCTATACTGTGTTAGTTAAAAAATCAATTTGTATGTTTCAAATTTTCTTTTGTCTGAAAGACCAGAGAGAAGGGACACCCATCAGACCCACGGTGGTAGAAAGGGTAAGGAAGGCTAATTACTAAGCTCATCCTTGAAGGGAAAATAAAAGACAAGTAGTTAGAGTAGGTTGGCAAAAATAGTCCAAACCAAAGAAGCAGAATTCACAAAGCCTCGGGGTAAAAGTGAGCATGAGGTGTACTGGGACCTGGCAATAGTTCAGCTATGTTGAAGATAGGGTGTGAGGAGGAGGAGGGAAATGTCAATTAAGAGATGTAGCCAGATAAGTCAGACAGAGGTTCTCCCATAATCTAGCCCGAGTTCATAGTGCTTTATGTAAAGTAGAGCCAATGGGAATGATGAGAAGTGGAGGAATTCTAGAAATACTAACATGTAGTAAAGACAGCAGAGCATGGTATTTTTCGCAGATATAGAAGAAAACATTAGACTCGAGCATTTGTGTCCTGGTATTTGATTTGATATAAGCAACAGGAAGCTGGTATTACCATTTCCTGAGATGGTGCTATAAATAGAGTTGTTTATTTGGCAGGGGTGGTCAAAGGTGATGATAGGTGGAGGCAGAGGCCAATATTACTGACAGCTCTACAAATTTGTTTCATTTTTACAAAGCATAAACATTGTGAATTCTTTTCCCTTTCCTGGTCTTTTATGTACAGAATGGAAATCTTATCTCTAAATTTTAATTGAAAATGTTGATAAGAGAACATCAGAAACACTCACTTTTGCTACTAGAAAGACAGCTGATCAGGAAGCATGCCCTAGCAATTCAGGCCAAAATAGGGATCTTTACCTCATCTATCCAGATTGTCAAAGATAAAATACTGGGAGACATCTTTCTCTTATCTTAGGGTGGGGGAATAATTTCCTCAAATCATCCCTTTGTTTGATGCATGTAGTCACAGTGAAACTTAAATGATTTTACTGGGGGGAAAATGAATGTTTAAAATCAATCTCCTTTAACTTTAAATAAATAGAATTTGTTTTCCATAGTGACTATAGTTAGAACATATTTTAGATCTTCAGTCACGTCCAGGAATACATAAGAACACTGACTAGGATCCAGAAAAAAATTTTTTTACATATCCTTGATGGAAGTTAATTTGATCTTCACAAAAACTACCTTGGCTATTGTCAGAGTGTGAGTTAAAATGTCTGAAGTTTGAAAGGAAACAGATCATCTTGAGAAATCACTTCAAATACAATGGAACTGTGATGTTAGCTTACAAACCCCATCAGTCATGGGGGTAGAGGACGACTCCTAAGCACCATATGAAAATAATTAGGTAGTTTCCACAGACAGGGAGAGAATCTATGATAAGCACTGCAATGTTTAGTTTTAGGGGTGTGGTTCTTTCTTTTAAAACAGTTGAATAGTTTTAAAAAGATACATTTCCTTGTATGTTATACTGGCTGATTAAAAAACAAACAAACAAACAAACAAAAACAAAAAATTCACTAGCTAAGAATAGTACCACTGAGAAAAAACCTGGTTTGTCTTTGGTTGCTAGAGGATACCTACACTGTTTGAATAAGAGACATGTAAAATATTTCTTGCTCCCAAAATTTTCATCCGGTATCTGTTTTATATAAATGAAACTACACTATTAGAAATTTTTCTCAGAAGGCATAACAATTTGTGATATTTACAAACTGTATGATAGTATCCTTCACATATTATGTCAGGGGGAAGAAGGTAAAGGAAGCTCAAGACAAGAGAGATGAAAGAGGTAAAACTAGGTATCCAGGAAACCACAGCATATCCTGATATGTCATGAGAAAAGAACAAGAATAGAGGTAACAGTGGTGGGAAAAGAGAGTGAAAGAATATAGTAAAAAAAGTAAAAAGTTGGCAAACTTCACAGTTTTCATGGTGCTGGGTCTGGAGTCAACAGGTAATAAAACTAGAAAAAGAGGTTGAGTGACAAGTGTATATATGATTTTTCCTGACTTTCATATACATATATTTATATATACATGTAAATATATATACATACTTCTAATACATAAATACATATACATGTATTTTATTTACAAAAAAATATGATAATTTCTACAAATATCAGTGATAAAATAGTATGTGGACATCAACAAGTACCGATGTGACCATCTTTTTTGTACGCAGTGGTCCATGTATTTGTTTGATAAAGTTATATTATTATTGTTGGTCCTTGAGTACATGATTAAGTAGTCCTGTCTGTTTGTTCTGCGAGCTTGAGATAACCATGTCCACTGTGTGGAGCTGTCACTAGGGGGCAGGGGGCAGGGTAGCATAAGTGAAGGTAATGCAAAAAGGAAGTCTTAGTAACACTTGATACTTGATATGATTTATATAATACATTCATTTAATAAATATTTATTGCACTGGGCTTTGTATTTGGGTAAAACATATGGAACACAAACAGGCATGACTTGAAGCTTGCAGACCTTCAAACATTAATGATAATCAAAAAACCTTAAAAGGAAGCAGCATTTAATTACAAGCCATATATTCAAGAAAGTTCTCGATAAAAAATCCAAGTAATTTTCAATTATTTGTATTACCAGAAATTCTATCTTTTTTGACTAAACGTATTCTCATATCTTTCTTTGGCAAGTCATAATTAAAAGCATGGTGACTAAATGTCATTGTATTTGTGTATTCTGAATGCTGCTACCTATCTGGCTTCCTTATATTAATAATATATCCATGGCCTTATTCTCATCTATTTGTGTCAACTATTATATGTGGTTTTTTCCCCTTGCTCTCTATTGTCTGAGGAAACCTTGTGTTCTTTTTTATGATGAGAATTATTAGGGTTTAAAAATTGAGATGAAATTATACATCAGTATGAAAAATATGTTGAAAATTTTTCTCATTAGTAAGGAAAGAGTAGTGGGATCATTCCCATTTGCTGTTGCTTGAACTATCCTTGCATTTCCATGAACATGTGAATTTGACTAGGAACACTTTGGGATTACAGCAGCCTCTTATACTCCATTGAAGTGAGCAAGGAAGGGTAGCTTCTTTACATTTTTTCCTCACTACAGGTAAAAAACAATAAAGTTCTTCAAATCCAAAAAAATTGAGAAGAAATGATCATATTTTTTCAAAGAGGTATTAGAATTACAATATGAAAAACTAGACTTTGCACCAAATAGGAGATGGATAAGACAACAAGAAAGTATTTCCATTTACAAGAAAAAACTTAAAAGACTATCTTCAAATACTAGTAATAAGGAGTTTAGATAAGAAAGCTTAAGTAAGGTACATTGTAAAAAGTATAAACATTTAACACATTAAAACAATAAAATTAATTATAATTACTTGTGTAAAGAGAGATAGATAAGTGAAAAATATTTACAGAAAAATAGCAATTAGCTGAACAAACTTTATAAAGGACCACTTAATTTAATTCACTGTACCACAGTATAGAGGGGAGGAAAGGGAAGAAAGCAGAGGTCAACAAGAAGGTTGTTTAAAAATAGTGTTTAAAGACATGATGATTTAGAGGAAGAAACTGGTCATGCTGTTATCTACAATGCAGAGCAAATGTGATGTGGTCCAATAATGTATAAGTGAAGCTCTTCCTGAAGAGAAAAGGAAATAAGACTAATCATGGCTTAGAGAATGTGGGAGAAGACAATATTTAAACTAGACATTGAGTAATGGGGAAGATCACAGATTGCTTTCGAAAGGAAGAATTCAAAATGTCATAAAAGAGTATTAGTGATATCTAAGACATTGGAGATGGAAGAACACATATTTGGGGAGTAGCAAGTAGTAGATATATAAAATGAAGAGGAATGTCAGACTGGAAAACAGTATTTAAAAAATTGACTCTTTCTGCCTTGTGAAAAGAGAAAAACAATATAATGACAGCCTGAAGCTGCAATTTGGGCAAAGTAAAGAAGTGACTAGAAACAATAATTCATATTAGAAATAAGTAAAGCAACCACATAATTTATCCTCCAAACCAGGACACTTTTGATCAGGGCACTAAATCGTGGGCACTAAAATCATTAAAATATTACAGCTTTTAAAATATGTATAGGCTAGCAAGTTCATTTTATTTTTTCAATGGACCAATAAAATTGTTCTACTTAGAATTCATTTTCAAAAATAGAATGTACCCATATACATTAATGGAAAAATATTGATTAGCTGAAAATTTAAAATAATAGAAGCAAAGTAATTGCTTCTGATATATATATATATATATATATATATATATATATATATATATATATATATATATATGCATATGCTCATTGACACATTTTAATCAGTTTCATAGCTATTTCTGTTTTTAATACCTTGGTCATTAATATTTTCTAGAGACTATATTTTCAATGTAATGTTATTCTTTTTAATTTTTTTATAAATTTGCCTGCAGTCTTTTTGAAAGTTGTCTTTTATGGAACTGAATTTGAAAGGAACTTGTATATGGACTATGATAGTTTCACTTGTTAAAATACTCTCCCCACGCATGCTGATATGCTTGATAATCTCAGGACAAGTTCTGCTAAATAGAGGACTTTCTTAATTTTAAATAATTTATTAAACTATGAAGCTTTTAGCTTAACGTTTCACAGTTTGTTTCTGTTTTTGTTCTTGTTTTTTGCTTCCATTCAGTAAATTATTTTTAACAAATATTACTCCAAGACAAAATTTATCAAAAAATTCTATGTATGATTATTTTCATCTTTTGCCAAGCTTAAATGCTAGAAAACTGTAGGCCTTCTCAATTTTATTCCATTTCAGTATAGAATTTAATTTATTAAAATAGGAACTCTTAAAATTAAAGATTATTCTTCCTGTGATTTGAGACATTTCAAATTTCAACTATAGAACATCAAACCTAAATGTTATATAGTACATCCTTTGACATCACATTATCTAATTTGTTCATTTCCTCTTTAGCATTTGTAAGGATGATTTGATTGCCTTCCATTTTGCAAGCAATGTTCTCAGTTGGTACAATATGCAAATGCTTCAGAGATTTCTAATGCTCAGTTTGTGGAACACTTTGATTAGAAATTTCCAACTAATTTTAAAGAAAATTCTTCTAGAGAAAGAAAAAAAATGTCATAGATGATAGAGGCACTGTTCATCCCTCTGGTGACCAAATCAAAATAGTGACAGAAACAAGGAGCAGCAGCAAGGAAAAATTGCCTGTGATCTAGAGGAACAAGCCATACAACTAAGGAGAAATCTAAGAAAGCACCCCACAACAGCAGAAGATAGGATGGGGCGAGGATGCCTGGCTACCCAGTTCAGGGCAGCTGAGTGAGATGGAGGCTGTGGTGGTGGCAGATGCCTCTTAAAGGGGCCATGCCCCAGAGCACATTTCCGCAGTGACGGACCTGCTCCCTCTAGGCACCAGTGCCCATTCAGCTGCGTGCAGAGGCACCAGGGACTGACAGGGGTACATTGTCAGAGTGAGAGCTGAGGCAAGTTTCGCTCTGTACAGAAGTGCCTGTGGTATCCATTGTTCCCTGTTGAGCTCTACCCCCTACCAGTGTGCCAGACACAGCACTGCCTTAGCCATGACATCATCAAACTGGATAACAGAAGTCCTCCACCCAGAGGATTCCCTGAAACCCCACCTCCCTCAACTTGTGGCTCCACCTAAGCCACATCCTGGTAAAGCCTCAGTGACTCAGATGCTCCTTGCTGAGCAGCACCTAGATTCACACTGGAGGCAGTTGGCCTCAGGTTCTGGTGCGGCTTTTTGAAGCAACTATAAGCATAGCATCTGTAGATTGCTTGCTGAATCTTAACAGGTGGCCCCAGAGGGGTAGAGGCTTGGGCTAAGTTTGGCCTGCAGCTGAACCACTCTCAAGACTGTGCCACTGGACACCTACTTCACAAATCCACACCAATAAGACTGGGAGACTTAGGAGATTTGCTTAGTATGCAGAAACAGACACAGAAAGGCAGCCAAAATGGGAATACAAAGAAACAGAAACCATATGACAGAACAGAAGAGAGATCCAGATATAATGGAGTCAAGTATCTAACAGATGCAGAGTTCAAAACACTAGTTATAAATATGCTCACTGGACTTTTGGGAAGTGTAGATGAATTCAGTGAGAACTTCAACAAAGAGATAAAACACATAAAAATGGAAATGGAAATTATAAAATGGAACCAGTCCGAAATGAAGAACACATTATCTGAGATGAGAGATATATTAAATGTACTAAACAAAGGAATAAATAAAGTGAATAAAGAAGAGGATCAAATGCCCTATCTAGAGGACAGGAAAGCCAATCAGGAATCTCAATCAGAATGGCAAGAAAAAAGATGCCAAAACTATAAAAATAATTTAAGGAACATATTTGGACCCTATTAAGGGTCTGATCAGCATAACTGAAGAAAATCAAAATGTTGAACAGCTGTTTGAAGAAATAATGATGGAAAACTTCCCTAACCCGGTGAAGGAAATAGACATAAAACCGCAAGAAGCTCAGAGAATTCCAAAAATCAGGGATCCAAAGAGGCCCACACCAAGACACATCATAATTAAAATGCCAAAGAGTAAATACAAAGAAAGAATATTAAAAGTGGCAAGGGAAAAGCAGATAGTTACCTACAAGGGAACACCCATAGGACTGGCAGCCAATTTTACAAAAAAAACTATGCAGGACAGAAGGGCTTGGCAAAAAATATTCGACAAGATGAAGACCTAGGATCTACAACCAAGGATACTTTATCCAGCAAAGCTATCATTTAGAGTTGAGGAACAGATAAAGAGCTTCCCAGACAAAAATAAGCTAAGAGAATTTATCACCACCAAGCCAGAATTACAGAAAGTGTTGGAGAGACTTCTTTAAGAAGAAAAAACATATATCAAAAACAAGAATAAAGAATGGTAACAACTACGTTCCTATCAATAAGTACCTTAAATGGAAAAGAATTAAGTGCTCCAACTAAAAGAGTGGCTGAAAGGATAAGAAAACAAGACCCCTACATATGAAAAGGAAGGGGATGGAAAAAGATATTGCTTTGATGGACCTAGATGGTATTTAAGTCAGATAGAGAAAGGTAAACACTATATGATTTCACTTATATGTGGAATCTAAGGAATAAAAAGAACAAACTAATCAAAATATAGTGGACAATTTGGTGTCAGACAGAGGGGAGGAGGGTTTGGGGGGCTGGGAGAATGGGATGAAGGGCTAAAGAAGTACAAATTAATAGCTCACAGATGGTTGTGGGGATGGGAAGCACAGCATAGGGAATGCAGTTAGCATTAATACATTGGCTAGGTGGAAGGCCAGGGCAGGGAGGGTGCAATTAAGGGAATCATTTTACAAACTATATAGATGTCTAACCAATGTACTGTATACTTGAAACTAAATTAAAAAAAAAAAATGTTTAAACCATAGAACTGGAGAATAACACAAAGAATAAACCTTAATATGAGCTGTAAACTTCAGTTAATAATAACGTATTAATATTGATTCATCAATTGTAATGTATCACACCATTGCAAGATATTAACAATAAGGAAGCTATACAGGCATAGGAAGGTGGCAGAGGGGCTATATAGGGACTCTGTACTTTATGCTTAATTTTTCTGTAAACCTAAAATCACTCTAAAAATTAAAGTTAAATTTTCAAAGGAAAAAAAATAAAAAATAAATAAATAAAAAGAAAATTCTTCTAAACTTTAAAGGACTAATTTCAGGAAATGTTCAGTGCTATTGTAGAGCATAGGTTGATTTACAGGGTAGCTCTTTAAATACTCAAGTATTCATCTTAATCTTCAATTAGTATTCAATTAGTGAAGGACCTGCAGCTATACTGAAGTGATTTTTAAAATATTAAAAATCAGCTTCATCACAAAAAAATTTGGACCAGTTACTTCAACTATGTATATGCAATAATATTTATAAATCATAAATTTAAACATTTAACATGCTGTTTAAATTGGTAGAACCATGAAGCTTGTTTGAATTCAGTTATGAATTATATGTTCACCACCACCAATTCCAAGTGGAATTTTTTAAAGACTATTGTTCTTAATCATAAAATTTTGTTTATTCTAAACTTGTCTCCATATTTTTACCACAAAATAAATTATTTTATTTTCAGTGTTGAACTTTCAAACAAATTTTATAATAGGATCCACACTGTCAGCTTTACTTTTGCAAAAGGAACTAAATGCTTGTCTTTGATTCCAGTAACTGGATGAAAAATACTTGAATTATTATTGATATGAATTTAACTGATTTTCTGTTTGAACTACCTGACGACACTGATGAACAAACAGCATTATTTAACTGTTTATCAAGTTATTTTTTTGCTAATGGAGGATGCATTAACAGCTATGGCTTCACTTTCATATGTGAACAAGAAATCTTGGAATTGAAAATGAACACATTTAATTTAGAAAATTAGTCCTTTGAGGTAGATAAAATTCATGCTTCATAGGTTGATATACAAACATATTTTCTGCAATTAGCAGATACTAATTGTTTTCTTCAGGCATAGTCTTCTTAAAATAATTAATTTTTGAGGTAGATGCCAATCTTCTTTAGCAGATTTACATCTAGTTTTCATGAGTTAGTGATACAGTACAGATATCAGGGTGAATGAGAAATGCTGAACATTTTGTACAAATCACTTTTTTATCATTTACTTTCTTGAGAAATGAAAATTTAATATTTTATTTTCTTTAAACATACGCTTTTATTTTTAGCTCATTGCTTCTGAATATTTATTGTAAAATTTTAAAGTATGTGAAACACTAAATAAATATTATAATTTTACA
>CM053501.1:25779039-25943001 GCA_028627145.1 Eidolon dupreanum | reverse complement strand
TTTAAATCTATAAAGAATTATGAGATTTTTAGTAAGAAATGCAGCAAAAATTGGAAAGCAAACAAGGATGAGATTATAATAAAAAAGAAGAAAGACCCAACGAAATGAACTATACTTCAGGAGAATTAAGTTTAAAAGCCAGGATCTCAAACTTTAGAAAAAGTGAACCAGCAATTCATTCTGGAATTCCTAATAATAATACCACCAGAAATCCCCTCCTAATAAAGTCTCAAAAGTTACTCATGCTGATTAATCTGAACAATACCAAGCAAATGTGTTATAATGTGGTTGTCATGGCACACTTTTATTATGTTTATCTTTTACTTGATTTGAAGCAGATTATAGCAGAAACATCTGACAGAGATTACAGAAATAGCTCCTTGATTTTTTTCCTTTTTGAGTGTTGAAATTTTCCCAACCAGAGCTACAAAGTTTATCTCACTACTCTACATGTAATGCAGAGAAAGACATAGACTGGAAATAATTTATGTGCTTATCAGTCACTACAAATAGGGTTTGTATTACAAATTCATCTGATTTATTTGGTATATTTGGTAGTTATTGTTATCATGATTATTAGATTTAACAGGTTTTTTTGCTTTATTAAAAAATTTATTATAAAAATAATAAATTTCCTTTTAGAAAAAGATCAGTAAAAAGAGAACAATAAAAGTGATCTACAATCTGGAGATAATTCTGTATTCATTTTGTGGCTTTTGCTCAGTATTTTAAAAATCTGCTTTTGTATGTATAGGATCATGTTGTGCATTGTGTATAACTATCTGTACTCTACACCTACAATGACAACAGCGTGTTTAAATTCAGCATTAAATACACTCACTGTCAGACCCTGTAGGGTTCAGAATAATGTGTAAATCAGAGAGATCGGACTGGAGATGGGGTAAACACTGAAAGGTGCCTTAGGTTGAGTTCCTCAAAAAAGTACTCAGAAATAGAACTACGTGTGCAGGAATTTATTTAGGGGACATTAGGAGGGTGCTCCTCTTCTTTCACCTATAAGGAAGTAGTTAAAGTAGGATCAGGCAGACAAGGATAATGCAACAGAAATCTCGGTCAACCTTGAGCAGAGTTTATGAAGTTTGGGTGGTCCTTCAGAGTTGTCCTACAAGGGGACCAGGCTTCAAGTAGTAGCAATTTGTCTTTTATATTTGGGAGGGAATGTCTAGGCAGACCCCATACTATTGGGCTTCTAAAATCTTAACTGGTGTAATGTGCTCCTGAAATTTTGTGGGGTTTATTTCCTACTTTATAGTGTGTCTAGAGTCCTCTAACATACAAGCTACTTCTTGAAATTGATTTTTTTAAATTAATATGTAGTATACTAGCTGTCTTAAGTTTTCCGGAAGTAGTCACTCAGCACTTCTGCTTCCTTCTCATAGGTTGAAACTCAGTCAGGGGGCTAGGAAATGTATTTTCATTCTGGGCAACCAAATATACAAGTAAAAATTGAGGTTCCTGTTACATCAATGAATGAGGCGGAGGATAGATATAGGAGGACCACTAGCTGTCTCTGCCATAAGCATTGTATTTGTTTAAACCTGGAACTGAGGTTAAACAAGTATGGGAGTTATGCTATACAACTAAATGTAAATGCCATACATCTTGACAATATAAAAATACTATCTAATAGGGGAGGCGAGATAGGTCTGTGAGGCCACCATGCTACAATCCATTGTAAGATAAAAGTAATGGATCTGGAATCAGATGGGAGCAGGACCACAGTACACAGTATGGATGAGTAGCCCCAGATAGAAGCAAAGGTCAAACCTGTGGCCCAGTGTTGCAATAAAGTGATCTCTCAAACACTTTTGCTCTCAAGGTGAATGAAGTCACAATAGCATACCATTGGTGATATCCTATACTCTTTAACTTTCCAGGTGACTGGGAGTTACTTTTTATCACACATTAATTCACCTCCTTGGGGTGCTCTCCCGCCCCAGGAATCCTGTTCCTCTCAGCACAGTTCTGAAAAATACCCAGGCAATCAGTCTGTTGAAGTCACTTACAGCTAAAAAGTACAAGAATTAAAATTATCCTTTCATATAAAATTATCCTTTTCTAGCATATGCAGAAAGCAACCCATCAAGGATTGAAAGACAAGATCTGCTCTGTATGAAAAGAGGTTGATTTTAGAAGAAATTTTATGTATGATAAAGTAATTTGACAATACAATTAAAATTGTATTGTTGGCACATAATATTGTGTTAGTTTCAGGTGTACAACATAGTAATTAAACATTTATATAATTTACAAAATGGTCATTCCAATAAATCTAGTACCCGTCTGACACCATACATAGTTGTAAGTGTTATTGACTATATTCTTTATATTATACTTTACATCCCTGTGACTATTTTGTAACTACCATTTTGTACCTCTTCTTTTCCCTTTTCATCCATCCCCTATCTGACAACCCTCAAAATATTTTCTGTGTCTGTGAGTGTTTCTGTTTGGTTTGTTAATTTTGTTCTTTAGATTCCAAATATAAGTGAAATCATATGGCATTTGTCTTTCTCTGTCTGACTTACTCCACTCAGCACAATTCCCTTGAGGTCTATCTATATTGTTGCAGATGACAAAATTTAATTTTTTATGGATGAATAATATTCCATTGTATATATGTATCTCCTCTTCTTTATCCATTCATACATTGATGGATACCCAGGTTGCCTCCATATCTTGTCTATTGTAAATAATGCTGCAATGGACATGTCCCTTCAAGATAGTATTTGCATTTCCTCAGATAAATATCCAAAAGTGGGATTACTGGGTCCCACTTTGTCTCTTGTTATAGCCTTTGTTTTAAAGTCTACTTTGGTATAAGTAATTTTACTCCAACTTTTTGTTCATTTGTTTGTTTCCTTTTTCATGAAATCTCTTTTTCTAACTTTTTAATGTCAGTCTATATGTGTCTATTGATCTGAAGTGAGTCTCTTTTAGGCCGCATACGTAAGGGTCTTGTTTTCTTATCCATACAGTGATTCTATCTTTTGGTTAGAGCATTTAATACTTTTATATGTGAAGCAATTATTGATAGATATGTAGTTACTGCCACTTTATTATTCATATTTTTATATTCTTTTTCTCCTCTTCCTTCACCTTCTCCTTCTAGAAGTCCCACTAACGTTTCTTGTGATACTGGTTTGGTGTTGATGAACACCTTTAGCTTTTGCTTGTCTGGGAAGCTCTTTGTCCTTCGATTCTAAATGTTAGTTTTGCTGGGTAGAGTAATCTTGGTTGTAGGTTCTTGCTTTTCATCACTCTGAATATTTCATGCCAATCCCTTTTGGCCGGCAAAGTTTCTTTTGAGAAGTTTGTTGACATACTTATGGGAGCTCCCTTATAGGTAACTAACTGCTTTTCTTTTGCTGCTTTTAAAATTCTCTCTTTGTCTTTAACCTTTGGTATTTTAATTCTGATGTGTTTTGGGTGTGAGCCTTCTTGATTCATGTTGTTTGGGACTCTCTGGGCTTCTTGGGCTTATGTGTCTATTTCTTTTATGAGGTTAGGGAAGTTTTTCATAATTATTTCTTCAAATAGATTTTCAATTCCTTGCTCACTCTGTTCTCCTTCCGGTGCCCCTATGATGCTATTGTTGGTATGGTTGATGTTGTCCCAGAGGCTCCTTAAAGTAGCTTCATTTTTTTGAATTCTTTTTTCTTGTTGCTGTTCTAATTAGGTGTTTTCTGCTACATTATCTTCTAAATTGCTATTTTGATCCTCTGCTTCATCTAATTTGTTGATTCCCTCTAATCTATTCCTCATTTCAGTTATTGTTTCTTCATTCTTACTGGTTCTTTTTGGTTTTCTATCTCTATTTTTATGTTTTCTATCTCTTTGTTAAAGTTCATACTGAGTTCATCTATTCTTCTTCTGAGTTCTTTGAGCATCCTTGTAACCAGTGTTTTGAACTCTTCATCAATAGATTGCTTGTCTCAATTTTATTTAGTTCTTTTTCTAAGGCTTTGTTCTGTTCTTTAATTTGGAACATATTTCTTTGTCTCCCCTTTTTGGCTGCCTCTTTGTATTTACTACCATGTATTCAGTAGGGCTCCTAAATCTCCCAATCTCAGAGTGGCCTTATGTAGTAGGTGTCCTTTGGGGCCCAGTGGCACAGTTTTCCCTGGCTACCTGAGCTGGGTGCTCCAGGTGTGTCCCTTGTGTGGGTTGCCTGTGCCCTCTTGTTGTAGCAAGCCTCGGTTGCTGTTTGCACGTCAGTGGGAGAGATTGACCCTCAGGCTAATTGGTTGTGAGGACTGACCAGTGACTATAGTGAAGGAGCTGTTGTGCAGAGGCTGACACTACAGGGCAGGATTCACTTTAGCTGGACTCTGGTGCCTGCTTAGTTCACCTTTTGGGTGTGTTGTCCTCAGATGTAGCCCCAGGTGGTGCTCCAGCTCGAGTTGAATTTGGCCATCAGGTGTGCCAGCCCCAGGGCCTCCTGGGAGAGGCCCTGCCATAGGCCAAATTCAGCTGTATCCCGTAACCTACCTGGGAACACCTAGCAAGAGTCACCAAGCAATCTGCACATAGGCACCACCCACGCTGGGCTTGGTGGTGCCTCAAGAGGCCAAGCTGCAAACCGAAGCCAGCTCCTGCTAGCACTGGGCTTGGGCTGCCCAGCAAGAAGTACAGGGCATGCCAAGGCCAGCTGCTGCTTATTTGGGTTTTGTGAACCTTTGAGAGATTTTTAGGAAATCTGTAGCATGAGCCAAGATAGGCCGTTTGTATGGAAAAGCCACTAGAGGGTCTTGGGTGGCCCACAAATTGGGAGGGGTGGAGTCTCAGGGCAGGGTGACCTGTGTTAGCCAGGATAACAGAGACTCAGATATGACAGCTGCCTGGGTCTACATACCTGAAGTGGGGAGGGCTCAACAAAGGAACAATGAATTCTGTCAGCACTTCTGTCTAGGAGAAAGCTGCCACTCCAGCCCTCACCTGAAGCCAACCTGTTTAGTTCCTCCCCATATATTCCTGGAGCTTTTCAAGCAGCTACCCAAGCTCAGAGTGAGTGAATCCATCAGTGAGTAAGTTCCTACCCAGGTCCTTTAAGAGGAATGTCGTGACTCCCAGAGCTGTCCATCTCATTTAGCTACAATCTCTACTGGTTTTCACAGCCAGAAATTGTGAGGACTTCTCTCCCAGTACTAGAGCCCTAGGTTGGGAAGCCTGGTGTGGGGCTGGGAACTGTCGCTTCTCTGGGTGGATCCCTCCTGATTCTCAACCGCCACACTCAGTATGGGACCAGCCTGTTTGGATCTCCGCCCCTCCTACAAGTCTCAAGATAGCCTCTTACGTATGTCCCCAGTTTTAAAATTTCTGTTTAGCTAGATTTTAGGTGATCCCCAATGATGCTTATTCTGTAGTTATAATTTTGATGTGGTCATGAGAGGAAGTGAGCACAGTGTCTACCTAGTATGTCACCTTTACCAGAAGTCCTGCAATTAAATGTTTTTTAGGCAAACTAATAAAATTTCAGTTTTTTATAAATTTCACTCATAGTTTTTTTTTATTCAATGTTAATTTAATTTGAAGGTATTTCATCTCAAAGATCAGTTATAAAGCATTCTCTTATCTCCCAGGAGTCACGTTTGGTCAACTAAGAGAACCAGTAGTAGCATAAATGTAGTCATTAATGTAGTAATTTCATAACATTTTTCTGTTGTGCCACAAGATGGCAGCTCATGCAAGGGTGCATATTTACAGTAAAACTTGTATTAATGTATAGTTAATGTATCCTTCGGTTTTTGGACATGTAAAAATGATTCAAAGGCTAACTTCCACTTTTCAGAATGTAAACAGTTTAGACCATTATTTATTTTATTGTTCATGTTCTTAAGTTCAAGAACAACATATATTTTTCACCCCATGATATCAGATCTAAATTTATCCTTTTATAAATTAAGCTACCTGGTGAAAAATTTATTTATATTTAGGCCAGCAGGAGGAAATATATCCTTACTCAAAATTCTTATTTGGCCTCTCTTCTGATTTATAGACTTAGGGAGGAAAGCATCTCAAATTGTTGTTCCCTCTGAAAAGTTGTTCCCCAGATTCTATATGGTTCCCTTTCATGCCATTGATCTTTGCTCAGTTCAATTCAATGACACTTTTTGTAACTATTCTGTAAAAATAATGACATAATGACGCCCCTGCTACCCTTTGCTATTCCTTTCACCCTTTATCCTGATTTACCATTAAAATCTACATTTATCATCAACCATTCTACCATACATCTACTTGTTCATTCATTTGTGTTCTCCCCTAGTAACATGTAAACTCCACAACAAACAGGATCTCGTCAATTTTGTTTATTGTTATATCCCCAGCCCCTAGAACATACCATGGGTATTTAATAAACATGTGCTGAACGTACTGTAATGCAGGCTGGAACAAGTAATTTTAGCAAGATAGTGGCTATATTTAAACAAGATAAGCATTGCAAATGAAAGAGTTCAAATCTAATACTAGAGAGATAGAAGTTCTCATTCTTGTTCTGCCCGACAGGTAAGGGGCTTTGTGCTGATATTCAAATTTTGTGGGTCTGAGGTTTCTATTTAGTCAATATGAAGTAATAATAAAATCATTTTTACTCATATTCCAACACAGATATGAAAAATCAAACCATGTCGATGACTCCAAATTTTTATCTCCACCCAGGACTTCCTCCCTCCACGCCAAACCTCAATGCCCACTCGGTATCTCTATTTGAAGGTCTCACAGGCTTCTCAAACCTAACATGCTTGAAACTGAACTCCTGGCAATTCTGTCTTTTTTTATGGTTCAAGTCTAAAACCTTGAGTTTGTCCTTGCCTCCTTCTTTCTCTCACATCCTAATCTTTAATTCAACAGAATACACTGTCAGCTCTACTATCTTAATGTATCTAAACTCTGACAGCTTTTCTCCATCTTCACTGCTATCAGCCGGATCCAAGATACTCTCATTCCTAGAATGCTGTCAGAATCTTGATTGAGGTACTGAAGATGTGTCTTGACCACATATCCAAGTCATGTCTTGCTGGTATACATTGCCTGACATTGTCACAGATGAGAAATCAGTTGCTATTTTATCTTGTATATTTATCGGACTTATGTAACCAAGAGACCTAATGTAATGTCACTTTTGATTTTGCTAGATAACTGTACTTGAACTTTCTCTCTCAACATTCATTCATTCAGTAGACAAAAAGGGTCTGATATGAGCAAAACACTTTGATGGCTGAAAAACAGTAAGGTCCCTTATACAGGAGTAATTATTATTTAAATACCAAATTATAGAAACATGATTAAACTTTGAAATAGTAATTAACAAGATACAGAAGTACATAATTAGATGCTAAAATAAGCAGATGAGAAAATAAATGATACAAGAATTCAGATATAAAAGTAATAAAGATATAGAGAGTTTAAAAAGAAATTGGGCTCAAACTATACAGTTCACAATTTGAAAAGGGCAAATGGCATGAAAAATCCAAGGTAAAGCTTGAAGTTAGAAATGGACAATTTGGGGCAAAGAGCGGTATTAAGAATTCATGGGAGATATGGTCAAATAGTAGTGAGAAGAGGTATATATTAGAGAGTATGGTAGCCAGGAAGCGGAATTTAAGAGCTATTTTACAAGATGTGGAGGATGGCTGAGCATTTTTGAGGAAAAGAATGACCTAGAATTGATATTTTAAAAACATTAATATGACTGCAGAATGGGACTTATATTGGAGCAGAGAGATGATATATATATATATATATATATATTGAAAGAGATACTGTGAATATCTTTAGTCATGAGGCAGGCAATGTGGTAAAAAGTAAGAACAAAATGTATAGCTTTCTTCCAGACTATCCTTTCACTTTAGCCTCCAGCCATTCCTCCCCCCATAACACTACCACCTCACTCATTCCTCATACCAGCTCATGACAGTCTTCATTCTCCCTAGGTAGACTCTTGCTTCTGTAGTTTCTCTAGGTTTCATTTAGAGGAAGGGAATCAGGAGCCCTTTAACAGAAAGTAAGTATAATTCTTTAGAAGTGATATTCTTTTCCTTATCATGACTCAACTTAGGAAGAAACTCATAGCATACTCATAAAATTTTGTCCCATCCAGCTCTTGAGATGGATAAGAACCACTATTACCTTTCTTACCTGCCTTCAGAGCCTAAGATCAATAGATGATAATTATCATTATTGCTTGATATTTAACATGGTTTAAAATTTACTTAAAATTATCAACTGAATGAAATACTTCTTCAAACTTCATGTCATAAGAATTTCATAGTTTATCACTTTTACAACAAGGTAAACCAACAAAAAAAATCATCTGAGCATCTGGCAAGGAGATAAAAAGCATTCTGAAAATAAGGGAAAAGATACTATAAAATCTTAAGGTCCCCTTACCGTATGATTCTATCATTCATGATAAAACTCTCTAGGAAAAACTGATAAACTTGGAGCACTGTCATAGTTGGACTGCTATGACAAAAATATCATAGACTGGGTAATTTAAGCAATAAACATTTTTTTCATAGTTCTGAAGGTTGGAAGTTCATGATCAGAGTGCCAGCAATTCTGAGTTCTCAGTAGAGGCTCTCTTCCTGATTTACAGGTGTCCGTATTCTTATTGTGTAGTCTCATGGCAGGGAAAGAGAGAGGAAGCAAGTTCTCTCATGTCTCTTTCTGTAAGATCACTAATCTCACTAATGAGGGTTCCAACCTCATGACCTCATTACCTTCCAAAAGCCCCACTTCCTAACACCATCATATTGAGGGTTAAGATTTCAGCTTATGAATTTTGGGGAGATAAGAACATTCATTCCATAACAGGCAGTCAGGGATATTTGCCAAACATTATAGAATATTTCACATTGTTAAAATTTGTTTAGTGGAAGCTATGTCATAAATATATTGATTATGAATATATGCATTGAGTATCTGTAAACCTCTGATGTTTTAATTGAACTAAACAATTCAAGAAATTCCTCCTAAGTTTCAGGCCTTGTTTCAGTTGCCAATGTCAGGCCTACTTGGTGAGCTCTCTTTCCTCCTGAAAATGTTATGTATAACATCCTTACATGGGATATAATCAAAAGATGTTTTTTAAAAAATAAACAGCAGAAAAGAAATAAAGTATGAAGCCTAATACTAGATTCACAGTTTGTTTTGAGGACTTCATAAAAACTATAAAATATGTTTTCATTTCAATCATTAGGTTTTAGACAAAACTCACAGTATCATGCCGACTCTCTTTACTGGCTTCCAGGGTCTTAAAATTAAAGGTGTAATGATTCTGTTGCAGAAAATGTGAGTCTTTCATTCTCAGGATGAATTTTTACTTAGCCTGTGTGTGGCTGTGATAAACAGACTACTTAGTTTCTTATTCATTACTTTCCTGTGGAGAACTCTGTCCCTGATAATGGAGGAAAATTTGAGGATTCTCTCAGAATATGGTGACTTTGTATGTCTCAGAATTACCCTCAGATTTTGAAACAAGGATTGTAGAGATGAGGTCAAAAGACTTCAAGATAGAATGTGCCATTCTTTAATACTTATTGGCCCCTGATTGATAATTGGCCAAGTTTACTTCTTCACAATCAGTAAGGCATCATGTATGGAGCTGAATGCATGGTAATACTGATATATATTCAATGCATCCATTTTGTAAAAGTTTTATTTAGAACTGTTATACAAACATCTAGTTGACTGGCAAAAATGAGGAAATATAGCACAATTCTAATTTTATGTCCTCCCATTTTAACAAAATGCCAGTTGTTTAGCTAGAAGAAGCCCCTCATTATCAGTGCCTCAAAAGACTGTATTTCTTTCTCTAGGTTGGTTTTCTAACTTGAGTTTTCCTTTTAACAAACCTCTAGAAATGTTCTCATATTTTACTTGTCCTTTGATTTTATTTTCCTTTTCCCCAGCTTGTGATAGTTATTTGTTTTCTCATAATTAGATTTTGGTTCATAGTATAAATGAAAAATTTATGAGTTTTTTTAAATAAAAATGTCAATTTTTAAATTTTCACATACAATAAAATTATTGTGGGAAATGGCATTGAATGAATGGCATGAAATAAATTATTTTTGTATTTGCTATTACATATCATTAGAAATTGTTTACAGTATGTAGAAATAGTCACTAGTCAGAAAGAAGAGAAATTGGGCAACTAGAAGATGATCCAAGTCCAACCTAAATCAAAATGCACTGTGTCATTCATAAGATGAATTTGAAATATTTTTGCTGACAGAAAAAATCTTCATTTTTTTTTAAATCTATAAATGCCTAGCCAGTTATGAAATATGAATAGAATGGTTCTCGTAAAGCTTGGGGCTAAATTTTTATTTGCCTCATAACACAAGGCTATTTGATGGAGTAAAGTGAAAGGTGTTCTTGACATATAGCTATGTTAATATTTAGATGAGTCCTATTAATATTTAGGTGATATCATAAAAACAGGGACCAGGACTGCTTGATTTTGTTTAAAAATGTTTCAAACATCATGCATATTTCTATTCTTAATGATTTTGAATTACATGTTAGCAGTGTATTCTGGCCATCATACAATCTTCATACTTACTAATACCTTATTTTTATACCAAACTACTACCAAAAATTAACTTGCTTATAATTTGTCTCAGCTCCAGATCTCCCCTAATATGAACTTACTCACTTCATGAGACAGAACTTTAAAATCTTATTCCCCATCTTTACCAACTTTTAAGAAAAGTAAAAGAAAATCATTTCTGGGGTAACCTAAATTATGCTTAGATGCAAATGAATATGTCACTCTCATTAACCACATCAACGAACACTCACTGCAATTTTACTGAAGATCCATAGAGCAGATGTATTTCCATTTTCATGGGCATCTAAAATATGGTAAAGCCATATACAATCTCATACTCATGAGGGAAAATTCTGTGTGACCCATGCTGTGTAGAGCATTATCACATCTGAATCTATAACTTGGTAGTTAGAAATAAAATGAAAATCTGTCCTTGGTGTTAGATCATCTTATACTACAAATAATTTCATTTTACAAAATGAAAATTCTAAAAGCATATGTCACATTGGACACTGTTTTATGACTCTGATGACAGAGAAATTCATGAATAATTCAAGTCCATTTGGTAGAGAAAATTGGAGAAGAGTATTAGTCTTTCACATCTTAGATTTCTAACTTAAAATGGTAAACTTACAATGGCAAGGGTTTGGGGAGTAAGGGCCATTTTCCATGTTCAATTTAGATTATAGTGTTTATTTTCAGTTTTCTAAGTTGTGCTGTCCAGAAACATGTAAGTTAATTAGTTGTACAATGTGGCCATAGGCCAGCAGAGAAGCAGTGGACTGTAATAAAACTAGCAGGGACTTTGGAAGTCAGTCTGGACTTGAGTCCATATCCAGGCAGGGTTGCTTTCTAGTTCTATAAATTTGGGGAAATTATTTAATTACTTTGAAAAATACCTATCTTACATAAATAATGTAAGGGTGAGCTGAGGTAATATATATATATTAGCTGCCGTCATTGTACCCAGCTTCCTTAGATGCTTGATTTCCCTGTGACCAATTCACCAGTCTTTCTGGCTGTTCCCATTTTGTTTAAATCTGCATAGTGTAAGTTCGTTTCTCTTGTTTGCAATATAGTTCAAGAGAAAGTGATTCAGTATCAAAGCCCTAGCATGCTGCTGGAATTCAAGAGATAATGACCTTTACTAGTTAGAAGCACAAGCAGAACATTAGGATAGAGCAGTTTCTTTTTTGTCGACATCAGTTTCTTAACACAGACTATTGACTTAAACAACAACAACAACAACAACAAACAACAAAAATAATAAATTTTACATTATCAAAATTAAAACTTCACTTTAACAAAAGACACCATTAATAAAAAAAAAAAAAGGCAAATTGATCATATCTGACAAAAGACTTATATCCAGAATATATTTTTAAAAACCTCTATAAATCACAATAAACAGATAATTAAAAATGGACAAAATACTTGAGCATACACTAGGCAGGAAAGCAAAATATAACTGCTTGGGAAAACAGATCAATTCTATTCAAGTTAGACCCATACCTATCTTAAGACCCAGTAATTTCATTCTCGATATAAAATCAAGAGAAATGAATGTATATATACACAAAAGGATTTATATAATAATGTTCAGAGCAGTTTAATTCATAATGGTAAAAAACTGTGAACAACCCAAATGTCCATCAAAAGACAAAATAGATAAATAAATGTGGGTATAGTCATTCAATGGAATACAACACCCAGTATAGGGATTGCTGGATCCTATGGTAGATCAATTCTTAGTTTTTTGAGAAACCTCCATACTGTTTTCCATAGTAGCTGTACCAATTTGCAGTCCCACCAGCAGTGTATGAGGGTTCCTTTTTCTCCACATCCTCTCCAACATTTGTTATTACTTGTCCTGCTGATTATAGCTATTCTAACAGGTGTGAGATGGTATATCATTGTGGTTTTGATTTGCATTTCCCTAATAGCTAGCTATGTTGAGCATCTTTTCATATATTTGTTGGCCATCTGTATGTCCTCTAGGGAAAAGTGTCTGTTCAGATCCTCTGCCCATTTTTTGATTGGATCATTTGGTTTTTTGTAGTTATTGAGGTGTGTGAATTCTTTGTATATTTTGGATATTAAGCCCTTATCGGAAGTGTTGCTCATAAATATATTTCCCATTCAGATGGTTCTTTCTTTACCTTATTGATAATTTCTTTTGCTGAGCAGAAGCTTTTAGCTTGATGGAGTCCCATTCATTTATTCTTGCTTTTACTTCCCTTGCTTTTGAGGTCAAATTCATAAAATCCTCTTTAAGTCTAATGTCCCTGAGTTTAGTTTCTATGTTTTCTTCTATGCATTTTATTGATTCTGGTCTTATATTCAGGTCCTTAATCTATTTTGAGTTAATTTTGGTGTGTGGTGATAGAAAACAGTCTAGTTTCATTCTTTTGCAGGTGGCTTTCCAGTTTTCCTAGAACCATTTATTGAAGAGGCTTTCCTTTCTCCACTGTATGCTTTTAGCTTTTTTATCAAAAATTATTTGCCCATATAAATATGGGTTTACTTCTGAACTCTCGATTCTGTTCCACTGGTCCGTGTGTCTGTTTTTCTGCCATTACCATGCTGTTTTGATTACTGTCACTTTGTAGTATAATTTGAAGTTAGGCAGAGTGATCAGCCTCGTTCCTTTTTCTCAGGATGGCTTTGGTAATTCGGAGTTTTTTTGTGCTTCCATACAAATCTGATGATTTTTGTTCTATTTCTTTAAAAAAAAGCCAATGGGATTTTGATGGGGATTGCATTAAATCTGTATAATGCTTTAAGTAATATAGTCATTTTAACTCTGTTGATTCTTCCAATCCATGAACACAGAATATCTTTCCATTTCTTTGTATCTTCTTTGATTTCTTTTAATAGGATTTTGTAGTTCTCATTATATAGGTCCTTCACTTGTTTCGTTAAATTTATTCCTATGTATTTTACTCTTTTTATTGCAATTGCAAAAGGAATTAATTTTTCCACTTCTTTTTCTAACACTTCATTATTAGAGTATAGGAACACTATGGATTTTTGAACATTGATTTTGTATCCAGAGACTTTACTGTATTTATTTATCGTTTCTAGTGGTGTTCATATGAAGTCTTTAGGGTTTTCTATAGAGAATCATGTCATCCACAAATAGTGACAGTTTGACTTCATTTCCTTTTATATCTTTCTCTTGTCTGATTGCGCTCACTAGGACCTCCAATGTTATATCAAATAACAGTGGCAATAGTGTACAGCCTTGCCTTGTTGCTGAAATCAGAGGGAAGGTTTTTAGTTTTTCACCATTAAGTATAATGTTGGCTGAGGTTTTGTCATATATGGCCTTTATTATGTTAAGGTACTTTCCTTCTATACTAACTTTGTTAAGTGATTGTAAATGGATGCTGTATCTTGTTGAAGGCTTTTTCTGCATCTATCAATATGATCATATGATTTTTATTTTTTAATTTGTTTATGTGGTGTATCACATTAATCAATTTACGTATGTTGAACCATCCCTGTGCCTTTAGGATGAAGCCCACTCGATCATGGTGTATAATCTTTTTAACATGTTACTGTATTAGGTTCGCTAGTATCTTATTTAGGATTTTTACATCTGTGTTCATGAGAGATATTGGCCTGTAGTTTTCTTTTTGTGTGTTATCTTTACCAGGTTTTGGTATCAGAGTAACATTGACCTCATAAAATGAGTTGGGAAGTATTGCCTCCTCTTCGATTTTTTGGAAGAGTTTGAGGAGAATAGCTATTAAATCTTCTTTGAATGTTTGGTAGAATTTATTGGTGAAGCCATCTGGTCCTGGACTTTTACTTTTTGGTAGGTTTTTGATGATTCTTTCAATTTCTATACTGCTGACCGGCCTATTTAGATTTTTCACTTCTTCTTGATTCAGTCTAGGAAGGTTGTATTTTTCTAAGTACTGGTTCATTTCTTCTAGGTTATTAAATTTGGTGTTATATACTTTTTCATAGTATTCTTGTATGATCCTTTGTATTTCTGCAATGTCAGTCGTAATTTCCCCTCTTTCATCCCCAATTTTGTTTATTTGTATCCTTTCTCATTTTTCTTTAGTGAGTCTAGCCAGGGGTTTATCAATTTTATTAACTTCAAAGAATCAGCTCTTTGTTGCATTTTTTTTCTTTTTTTCTTTTTTTTTTTTTTTTGTTTTCAGTTTCATTTATTTGTGTTCTAATTTTGATATTTCTTTCTTTCTGCTGACTTTAAGCTTCATTTGTTCTTTCTTGTCTAGTTTTTTAAGATGAAGTGTTAGGTTATTTATTTGGTCTTGTTCTTATTTTTGGAGATAGGCCTATAATGATATGAACTTTTCTCTTATGACTGCTTTTGACATGTCCCAAAAGTTTTGATACGTTGTACTATTATTATCATTTGTTTCCATGTACCTCTTGATCTCTGTTTTTATTTCTTCTCTGACCCAGTTATTCTTCAGTAGCATGTTGTTTACATATATTTGTGGTTCTTCCTGCTTTCTTTCTGCAGTTGATCTCTAGTTTGAATGCACTATGATCAGAGAATATAGTTGGTATGATATCAACCCTCTTATAGTTGTTGAAGCTATCTCTGTGTCCCAGTATGTGGTCATTCCTTGAGAATGTTTTGTAAGAATGTTCCATTCTTCTCACTAGTGAAGAATGTATAAGCAGTTGTTTTGGATTGAAAGGTTCTGTAAATGTCAATGATGTCCAGTTAGTCTAATGTATCATTTAAGGATGTTATTTCCTTATTGATTTTCTGTTCAGATGATCTGTTCCTATCTGACAGTGGGGTATTTAGGTCTCCTACTATGATAGTGTTCTGTTATTTTTCTCCCATTAGTTCTGTTAGTAATTGCTTTACATATTTCGGGGCTCCCTGATTGGGAGCATAGATATTAATAAGAGTTGTCTTCTTGGTGCATGATTCCTTTTATCATTTGAAGTGTTCCTCAATATCTTTCTTTATCTTTTTTAAGTCTATTTCATCTGATATTAGTACCACTACTCTTACTTTTTTCTGAATGCCATTTGCTTGAAGTATCATTTTTAACCCTTTCGCTTTGAGTCTATATTTGTCTTTGGAACTGAAATGTGTCTCCTGGAGGGAGCATATGGTTGGGTTTTGTTTTTTGATCCATTCTGCAACTCTGTGCCTTTTTATTGGTGAGTTTAGTCCACTTACATTTAGAGTGATTATTGAAATATGAGGTTTTCGTATAGCCATTTTATATTTTGCTTTCTGGTAGCTCAGTGTTTCCATTGCTTCCTTGTCTTTTTGTTTCTGTTTTCTTTATTTTGGTTGGCTTTTGTGGATTTTCCCTCTGTTCCTTCTTATTTTATGTTATATACTTCAGTTCTGAATCTTTGGTGTGTGGTTACCATTATGAGTATGTAGAGGATTTATATAAATAGTAGTCCATTTTATTCTGCATGTGCCTTATCTCCATTCCCCTTTGTGAATTTGTATCTTTGAATCCTCCCCTTTTCTGTTATTGTTGTCTCAGTTTGTCCCTATGTATGCTGAATGTTCATTATTATCTTGCAATAGCAAATCTCTTCCTATTGTTTAAGTTTATAATATCCTGTTCTTATTAAGGGTTGCACTCCTCTGCTTCTATCTGCCTGCTAGTTGCCTTACTTATATATTTTTTGTCATTTTATTTTAGGTAACCTGACCCCTTTCAGTATTTCCTGTAGTGCAAGTCTTATAGTGGAGAATTCCCTCAATTTTTGTACGTCTGTAAATGTCTTTATTTCTCTTTCATATCTAAAGGAGAGCTTTGCTGAATACATTATCCTTTCTGGTAGTTTCTTTCATTTAAAAGTTTGCTGAGAAGTCTGAGGATAATCTAATAGGTTTTCCTTTTAGGTTACCATCGTCTTTTCTCTGGCTGCCCTGAGAATTATTTCTTTCTTGTTTGTTTGTTTGTTTGTTTGTTTGTTTGTTTTTGGTAGCAGTATGGTTTATTAACCTGTGCCTTAGTACAGGTGCCAGAGCTTGCCCATGGTACTCTTGATGTATAAAGTTCAGATGTTCTGCTAGTTTTTTTTTTTTTTTTGAGCAATGACAGCAAGAAATTAACAACTAAGTGGTTGTTGTACACAACCTCATCATCTGTCATCTTCAGCCACTGCCAGACACAGCACCTTCTTCATCTGGAACTTGATTATGGATTTCGCTTCATCAACTTTGGCCACCATGTTCTCATTGTGGGTCAGGAAGGAAGGGAACTTGCCTGCCGTATTCAGGCCTTGGCCCAGGATTCGTGGGATCTGCTTGATCAGAGACTCTGAAGCCAAAATGGCATCATGCTTCTTGTCCAGCTTCTTGACCAGTTTCTTATTCTTATTGAATTTTTTCAGTGCCTCAATATCCATGTGGGGAATAGCCATAGCCTTAGCCTCATCACAGTGCTGCTGGTACCCCAGAACACATACGGAGAAATTTGGGTGGGGAGTGGATTTAAGCCTGACAGTTCCTAAGAAGCACTCATCTTTCTGAGGGTCATAGTTCTTCAAACTGATCTGTAGCTCCACCGTCTCCAAAAACTTCTGGCACTTGCGCTGGTTCCCATGCAGAACTTCCCACACTGACTCATAGAGGGTTTCATGAGAGACTTTAAGGCTCATGATGCTTCCTGCCGCAAAATCCAGAAAAGAGCTCTTTGTCATTGATTTTTGATAATTTTAATACAATGTATCTCGGAGAAGGCCTTTTTGGGTTAGGATAATTGCATGTTCTGTTGACTTCTTGAATTCCAAGCTCCAGCTCATTCCTTAGATTTGGGAAATTCTCACCCACTCTTTGTCTGAAAATGCTTTCTAGTCCCTGCTCCTTTTCCTCGCCTTTGATAATGCCCATTATTCTTGTTTCCTTTCCTGATAGTATCAGCTAGTTCTTGTATTTCTCTTTCATTATTTTTTATTCTTCAGTTTTTTCTCTTCTTTCTTCTGATTTATTTCTAGATTTCTGTCTTTGATATCACTGATCCTTTCCTCCATTTGGTCAACTCTATTTCCCAAGCTTGCTATTTCATCTTTCATCTCCTTCAGTGTGTTCTTCATCTCTAGAAGTTCTATTTGGTTCTTTTTGAGGGTTTCAATCTCCTTTCTAAAGAATTCATTCTGCTGATCTGTTTGTTTTTTCAATTCCTGGAATTGCTGATATGAATTATTTTGGATTTCACTGGATTTTTTTTTTCAAAAGTAGCATCCTGAATTCTCTGTCATTTAAGTCACTTATTTCTATGTCTTTAAGCTTATTTTCTGGAGATTTTTCTCTTTCTTTCTGAGCTGCCTTGACACCTTGGTTATTCATGGTGTTTAATGGACTATTTCTTCACCTGGGCATTAATGGAAATGTATTCCGCTTTTTTTCCAGAAAGAAGATTTATTATATAAAGGTCTCTCTTTAGCCTGTTGCTAAGATGGCGTTTTTCTTTTGGTTTCCAGTAAGTGGTGTCTTAGTCTCTTGGATCCCCGCTTTATATAGTCTTAATAACACCTTTGTTTTTCTTATAAATATTTAATCACACTCACTACTCTCAGTCTCAGTCCCTGTCAGTGTTAACAACAGTTTCAGTAGTGTTTGCTCAGATCCCACTGGGGTTCGCAGTGTTCAGTCTTGGAGGATATTGGGGGAGGTGCCCTCTGGGTTGGCAGATGGCGGCTGTGGCTCAGACTCGCATTTTGCAACTGCAGTTGATAATAATCAACTGTTGCTTCTCTGCTGTTCCCACTTCTCTGCCATCCTCACTTTTCTGCTCTGATGCCTGGGCACTGCTGCTGTGTGGAGCTCGCAGCTCTCTCAGGCAAGGCTGTTCAGAGAACCTGCTGCACCTTGTCCCCTCCCCCTCCTCCTGCAGGGAGCTCCGGCTGCTAAAGGCAGCTTCTTTGTTTTTCCCAGTCTACCACCCAACACCCTGTGATAGCTCTTATGCATATATCCCTTGCTCAGATGTACTTGTGTGTAGGTTGTGTGTTTTTTTGGCGAGGGTAGGTGGAAGGGGGGCAGTTGTTGGGTTTTAGCTTATTGGTGTTTCAAGGGGAGAGATCTGGGGACATCTCTCCCTCCTCCATGCTTCTGACATCACTTCTCACTAGAATTCTCTAGTCTTATATTATTTGATTTTGGAAGCCACAGGACATAAAGAGTGAGTTCAGATATCTGAGGATGAGTCATATCAAGAGGTTAAATTAGGAAACCATGGTTAATATGAGTGTGAAAACCAATATGCAGGTCCACTGCAGCCAGACCCCCAAGAGTGCTTGGGCATCAAGAGCAGGTACAGAATATTTCTTCAGTTCATCTGATAGATGAATATATTCTGCACAGTGTGGATCATTATGTCAGGTGGGCATCACCCGCTGAGCCTGAAGCCCAGATTCTATATGATTAATATTGCTTGCAGTCCACCAGATTCTATATGTTTAATATTGCTTGCAGTCCACCAGTATTATGCCAGGGCACAGGTACAGTGCCAGACATAAGCTTCTGTCATGAGAGATGACTTAATTAACATTCTTCCCAGAACTTTGTCAAAGCTAGTCCTGAATTGCATGAGGTACTCTTCTGTCTGAACTTTGACCAATTACTTGGTCAAATGACAACAGCCAGATCTAACTGTGCTTCTACCCTCCCCTGGGTAAGTCCTCTAGCCCAACGTCCTTCAAGCATGTTATTGCTGGAAGTTGTGTCCCTTGTATTCTGATCTTTAAAGAAGGATGTAAGTCACCATGTTTGTTCTGGTTCTCAGATTGTTGGAACAGAGGCACAGAATCTGGCATTAATTCTGGAAACCCATAGTTGGGATAGAGTAGCAGGCTTTCTCCATCTGTTTTGGGGAGTCTTTCAGTGGCAAAAGAATGTATTTTCAAATTTGTTGTTCTAGTCATGAAAACTCCTCTTTGAAAACGGTCCATATTTTGCCTTTTGAAATCTTTCTCTGGGTTCAAAAGCCAATTTTAAAGAGTTGACAAGTTATTATTTTTGGTGTGCATCAAAAATTTCTTTCCTTAACCTTTAGGTTTTCACGTGATATTACATTGTGCAGTTCATGTTATCATTAATTAAATGAGCCAAAATTTGTATGTGCTTCCTATAACAAATCAGAATACACATTCTGATAATAATTTGGAGAATAACATCTCTTTGAAGAGTATAGTCTAGATTTTGAAATCATGTTCCTGCCCTATTTCTCATCTCTGAAAAGATCTGTTAATTTAATTTAGCTTTTGTTTTAAATATGTTTTTCTAATCTACTATATAAAACAGGCTGGAATTTAGTATTGAAATATCATAAAGCAGGTATGGATTTTGAATTATATGGTTACATGTAAAATAAAAGAAAAAATTACATTCAGTAGTAATGAAACACTTCAATAATAGTGTTAGAACACAGAACCAAAATGTTTACAACATTTAACATAAATTAACGTGTTTATGTTTATGGGAACACTATTTATAGTCCTTGGTACTTCCAATTTAATGAAAGAACTTTTAATAGAGATTTCTTTTGCACTTTCTAAATACTCTCAAACATGGAAGGTGGGCATGCCAATGATACTACTGATATGGAGGGGAAATCTACACTATCCAAAAAAATCACAAACATGTTTGCTCTTTGACTCAGCAATCCCATTGCTAGGAAGCTATCCTAAAGGTACATTGGCAAAGGTGTATACTATGTGCACAAACTCATTAATTTTAACACTATTCGTAATGGCAAAAGATTGAAAAGAAACCTATCAGTAGACATGAATTAAGTTATGATATCATGTAATTAAGTATATATAACCTTAAAGAAAATGAAAAGGATCTCTGCAAAATGGTAGATTGTGATCACTAAGATATATTAAATGAAAAAAAGCAATGTTCAGATTAGTGTATATAGCAAGCTAAGTTTCATAATCAATAGTGATGATTAGTGACCAATAGTGAAATTAGTTGTCTAATGCACAATAAACAGATATTATGTTTATCTTGATGTAATACAATATAAAGTACATAGCATTAGCTATGTAGTATTCTTACCAAATGTGTTTAACATGATAATAAAATAAAATTAAAGGGTTCAAAGTAGGTAAATCAAGTCTTTAGGTCTAATTACCAGTTTACATGAAATATAGGGGGAAAACAAATATGTTCATGGTTTAAAAAAAAAAACAAAATTGAACTGAGTAAATTTGAAGATCTAATTGACTTTATTAAGCAATTCATGAATTGGATAACATCCCAGCTAGCAACTAGAAGGAAGTTCAAATGAGTTGTACAAAATGGAAGGTTTTTACAAACTAAAAGAATGTGTAACTATGAAGTTAAAAGAGTGGATTATTTCAAGCAAGGACACCTCCCCTAAGGAGAAGGCAGGAAGTTTTATCAGGAAGATTACTTTACTGGTGTTGATTAGAAAATTCTAGATTGATTGGTTTAAAACTCCACTCCTGGGAGACGATGAACCTGCAATTAGGTTACTTATTAAATCTTAATTTGGTGACATAGCAAGAGTGACTCTATTTTGGCCTGTTGTTACTTTTTTTTTTTTTTAACAAAGGAGAACATGGAGAAGTAATTAGACCAATGCAGAACGTGGGACACTGTGCAAGACCACTTACCTGTTATCTTTAACAAGGAAATGTCTTGGGAAGAGATAAAGAGGTTGTAATAAGGACTAGACTATATTAAAAGATAACTTAGACTTTACAGGTTCAATTGATTCTGGTTTTAGACCAACCAATTCCATGAAACATTTTGGGAGGAACTAAATAGGGACTAATAATTAAATGGCATTAAAAAATTGTTAATTTTACCAGATGTGATCATGGTATGGTAATTAGGTAGGGAATTGTTTTTTGTTGTTGTTGTTGTTGTTGTTGTTGTTGTTGTTTTTCAGAGATGTGTCCAAAGGTATTTAAGGTAGAAATGCCATGTTGTCTGTACTTAAAATTCCTCAGACAAAAAATAGTTGAAACAAATTGGGCAGAATGTTAATCATGAAATCTAGGTAATGAATATATGATGGAGGAAGTCTTTTTTACCATTTATAACTTTATGTATATTTAAAATTTTTCATTTAATGAAAAGCTAAAAAACAAAACTAAAACAAAGAAATACCAATTGATTTGACTTCCCTCTCTTGATATCTAGGGTCAGGCAAGAGCTGGAGTAGCTGCCTTGACTCCATAAGTGGAAGCCACAGGTTGACATTAATGGAGTCATGTCAGTCCTGGACCACTCTCCTACCAGCCCTGAACTAACTGCCTACCAAGGGAGAAATAATTATTATAATAAAGCCATCAGGGAAAATTTAACTTTAAATGTTATAAATTTGCATGATATGTCAAGAAATGAGATATATACTCTGAACCTCAGAAACTCTACCCTCCCTTCTCACACCTTTGAAACTAAATCTTAGACTTTATGGGACATGCACAAATAGGGACCCATGGAACAATTCACTGCGATATTTAGAACATTGTTAATTTCTAATAAAAGTTGTCAAAGAGTTTCTTTAACTTATCTCACTGGTGATCAAATGACTTGTTTCCATGTAGGTAGCTTATAAAATAGAAATGAAGTTAGCTTGAGGACTCAGAGTCAGTAGTAAAACTTTACATAAATATCTTTTCCAAACAGTACATTTCACCAACACTCGAGTAGGTGAAGTTATCAGAAACAGAAATATCAGAATCTAGAAAGCTATTTTTTAAAAAATGAATAAAATAGATGTGTAAAATGTCTTCTTGGCAGGATCCTGATTGGCATAAATTTCTGCACATAATTTGTAGTCTGTGGCAAAAATGATAGTTAAATATTTAATGTGTTTGAGAATTATTTCCAAGACTATTATTACAGGATCACTTATTTGGTGCTATAAAGTTTTTATATCTCAAGAAGTGTTTGATGTAGTCATGTTAATACCTCTCAACCCTCTAACAGCAGTCCTCATCTTTAATGTTGAGTTTTCTTCACAAGTCCTCATGAGGAACAATATTCTGGGCAATGATTGTTCATTAATACAGATTGTAGGAAAAGCAAGTTCAAAAACCAAGCTGTAATCAGAGACCAAAATAGTGATTAAAGCCTGAGCAGGCTCCTGTTCCTGGACAGAACTATAAAGTGGATGGATCTTACATTCAGCACTTCCACCCTCATTTTTAGAGCCATTCATCTCCTTCACATGTCCATTCCACCCCTGTCCCCTTCCCTAAGTGCCAGCTGCAGTCTAGGTACTCAGAGCTTCTTGGCCTATTGCAAAAGCCCACTGTTGTGTTTTGGTACCAACATAGCATCATTTGGGTCCTTTATGAACCTCTTCCTTCTCACCAAAACCTCCAATAATCTAAAACATGACTACCATAAAATTTCATTATAATTCTTCTGTACACAAATAATTTGCAAAAAGTCAGAGTACTCAAGTTACAGTGGTAAAATCCTACAGGCATAAGATGAGTCAGTGTCCATCATATGACGCTATTCATTCAGTCTTTTACTCACTAAGTAATTCATCTTCAACAGAACTGAGGGAGTAGGTAGGGGATTGGGAGTGGGTTCGAGAAGAAATTCAAATCAAAAATGGGAAAAAGGTAGAGGAGAGCAAAGGAAAATTTTTCTTTTTGCATTGATTTGCATTTTCACAATATTTCTTTCCAAATAATGTTTTTAAAAAAACTTAAAATTTCCTTATTTCCAACAGGGGAATCTGAAAAATATTTCATTGCTCCTGATCGAAAGTAATGTTAATAAATGTCTAGATTATTGTATTTGTTTATTTCTCTTTATTTTAGTTAAATGATAAATTCACTCACTTGCAACTTATTGACTTTCTCATATTTTGCAATATTTAAAATTATAATTAATAATTATATCTATTTTAATTCATTGTCTTTGGAACTATTTGAAAATGAATATGTCATTTCTGAAAAAAAATAGGAACAGACACATGGGCACAATGTAGAAATGCACACAACACATCCAATCCCAAGTTTTCCTTGATTCTTTCCTTCATTGTAAGAGTTCAGGCATGAAATTGGTATTGGCCAATATAAATTTTGGCAACATATGCTTGAAGTTCTTCCAATAAGTCAAATTGTCTCACATTTGTGGTGCCAAATATAATTCTTGACACATCAGTAGTTACTAAAAATTTAGTTCTAATGCCTTATAATGGTGTCAGCAGGTCCATGATAAAATAAATGAGTTTTTATGAAGTTAATTTTATTATTTTGAAATACGATCTTTTACTATCATGGTATTCTCTTCCTGTTGAAATAAATCTGCCCTTTATGAAACACTGAGGACAGTAAATAGTAATTATTTTAATGTGTGCTTAACATTTCTAATTTAACAAAAAAAAAAATAGAAATCTTGTTTCTCTACTCACTTTCTTCCACTAGAGGACAGATTTTACTTATATTGGAAATCCAAAAGTTGTTTTCTAGGAGGTGACTGAATCAAACTAAGGCTAAGAGTGAAAAGGAGAGAATTTCAAAGATACCTTTCAAGTTGTAGACTAAGTTTCCCAGTCGTAAACTACTTGACCCTAATACTTTTTCTTTTAACTGAAAAGATGCTTCCAAATTGAGCAGAGTAAATCCAGAGTAAATTTAGAAAAAGTGTTTTATTCGTCTACACGAAAGGGTTTTAAGAGCCTGTCTTCTGCGCTTCTCACTGTAACACTTTTCAGATTATTAAACCAGAGTCTATCTTTGGAGTTACCAGTTTTTTCTTTCTTAGCAAATCTGAGGTTAGCTAGAATCCAGCTGCAGAACATAAGGCAGAAGAAGCAGAAGCCTGATAATGTGAGGCAATGTTTAATCGTTTTAGTATGTGCAGTTAACCATTTATACATTCCCCTTAAAAGCAGAGAGCTAGGATGATAGTGTCTGCAAAGAAAAAGAATGTGTAATTAAATGCCTCTCGGTTTTTTATTTTCAGTAAAATTTCATCATTGTATAAAATGTTATTGTTATTCTTTGCTACCACCTGTTTCCTCTCTACTTCTCTTGGCCCCTTTAGAATCCTTAGTTTGAAGTTCAAATAAGTTTTTAAATGATCTAACTGAAAAAAAAGTTTTGTTATTTTTAAGGACAGAGAATAGTCAATATTGCATACTTTTTAAAAAATATATGGATGTAGATATGGACTTAAGCTCCAATATCAATCAATATTTTTTGAAATTTTGTGAAAAGCACTATCTTGGCACTCCAAGCATAGAATGCTAATATAAATGTCAATACCAACCTATTAATATAAGTTTTCAAAAATACTTTATGTAGAACCAATTTTTGGTGTTTTATATACAAACAATTTCAACTTATAGCTCACTAGAGCTCGGTCTCTCTCTCTCTCTCCTCCCCCCCGCCCCCCCCCCACCCCGCAGCTTTGCTTTCTGTAATTGTTTAGTTCCCTTAATTCTTTATTGATTTAATAAATAAACAACTTTGACCCAGTGCTAGCACCCTGGTTTTCCTCGACTCATGCCATGTCTTCTGGCATCCCTGGCTTTCCCCCCATGGGACTTTCCGGTTCCCCGCGAGAGGCCCCAGTCTTGGCACAAGGGCTGGTAGCGAGATGAGTGCCAAGGGAGGAGCCAGTGAGGCGTAATCCGAGCTGTTCCAGTGACCAAGCAGTCGGAGCTGCGATTGGTCCGAAACCTGGAGGAGAGAGGTAGGTGGACAACACCCTCGTCGCAGACCGGAGTAGAGATAAATCAGTCCCAAGGACGCTGGGAGCGGAACTGAGACGGGGATAGGAGGCAGCTCCTCGGGTGGGCGCGGTGGTCACCTAGGAGCAGTTCGCGGGCACAGTGTGTCAGAGCCCAGAACTGAACACAGCGAGGAGCGCAGCGAGGGCGGCGCTGCTGGGCCGGGATCCTTCTGATAGCTCAGCTGTCACCACCACAGCTTCTGCAGGCGCCAATTCCGCCTGCAAGTTGCAGTTTTCGGGTAGAGGAAAAGGTCAAGGCTGAGATCCGCGCGGCCTTCTGGACCTGTGGCCCCCGTGCTCCTGTCATGGCTATCAGACTCGGGGCTGGAATGATCTTACTGCACTTCGTGCAGAAACTCCTGTCCCCTTACTTCTGGAAGGACTTCTGGCACCTGATGAAGCTGACACGCTATAGAATCCAAACAGAGCTGTACCTTGGGAAAGGGGATGTGGTCACTGTCCTGGATACATTTCTGAGCCATGCCAAGAAGCGACCCAAGAAGCCTTTCATCATCTATGAGGGAGACATCTACACCTATAAGGATGTGGACAAAAGTAGTAGCAGAGTGGCTCATGTCTTCCTGAACCATTCCACGCTGAAAAAAAGGGGACACCCTGTGGCCCTGCTAATGACCAATGAGCCCCACTTCGTCCATGACTTCAGCCTGGCCAAACTGGGCTGCGTGGTGGCCTTCCTCAACTCCAACATTCACTCCAACTCCCTCCTGCATTGCATGGGCAGCTGTGAGCCCAGGGCCCTCGTGGTAGGCTCAGGTAGAGTATGGAATGTCCTCTACTTCTGCAGGATGTCAGTACTGCCTGTCAAACGGCCTTTCCTTTTATGTTAGAACAGTGCACAACTAATACTTTGGGTGTGTGATGAAGTAAGTGTGCATGTTACAAAATAATTTTACAAGTCTATAATTTTACAATTCTATGACTAGCATTTTAATACCCCCTCTCCCACTTCAATTACTTACTCTGTTGTAGATTAGTAAATATCAAGACAGTTTTAGAAAACTTTTATGAAATCTCTGCTTCTAACTATTTTGGGAAGGAGCAGTTTTACTGCCATTGATATCTCATTGAGTGCAAGAACACACACACGCACAGAGAACTCAGTTCTAAATTTTACCGAGCTGATAAAAGTGTTTGATGAGTAGGAAAGTTATCTTGACCTAATTGCTAAATACCTACTTGCCTCTAATAGTAACACTATCAAGGTTGATTACATTTGCAAAACAAATATGTTTAATCTGAAGCGCATGGATTCCTGTCTTCATGTTTGCTATAATTCTGCACCACCTGCATGCTAGGAATTGCCTAGCAAGTTTGGGCTCCCACTTCCCAGCCGGTGGGCGGGTTCTTGGCAGACCTGAGTCCTCTTTCTCTCTCTTCACCTGCCCCATCTGTGCATCATTTCTTTCCTTCAGTAAATTCTAACCTTCTTTCCCCACATACACTACATGAGTATCCAAGTTAGGCTTTAGATACACATGTTGACACTGAACTTAGAAGAAAAATCTTTGGTTGAGTGCCTAATTGACAAGGAACCTAGGAAGATGGGTTGCATTACAAAGCTAAATTGAAGTATGAAAAATGATACTTATTCTCTGAACTGTAGCAATGGTAGGATAAAGAGTCATGCAGAATTTTGATAACATGGTGAAACGTGTACTACTTGTCCAGGGGCAAATGATAATGTGAATACAGTATGAAAATATGTCACAGTTCATCTCTGGATATACTGATGTTTAATTCCATTTCCCATATTATTGCTCATACTGATTTAGTTTGCAGTTTCTGACGCAAATCTAAAACTCAAATTGTGCTAAAAATTGATAAAGCCATAAATTCCCTTTAGAAAGGAAAACTGATGGGGCCGCAGTATCCCTGAAAAGATTTTTGTGGCCATGAGGTTGAGGTCGACCTGAGAACCATCCTATAACCCGTCCCCTGAGGGCCTCCTAACACGCACAGGGCCAGTCATCTCTCAAAATGGAGTATTCAAACTTTGCTGTTGACTGAGTTATTTATTAATTAGGACCAATTAATTTTGCAGTTTTACTTGTGCCTGCTTTTCCATTGCTTGCCAATAACTAATATCATTGTTTCCTTGTTTTTGTTTTTAACAATAAGTCATTTTTATATGTAAAAGCTACTTTGAGATTCTGGAGTTGCAAGCCAAAACTGTTTAGTCTATTTGCTGGATAAGTACGTAGCTGAAGAAATCGACCTCAAATCTTACTAACAGTTCTTTTTAACATATCTCCCCAATATATAAATTACATTTTTTTCAAAAATGGGACATTTCTATTTTGATTAATTATTACATTTTTTTATAAGACATAGCATACATCACAGTCATTTTTCTGTATTTGAAGCTCTTACCCCAAAACTATATTCTTGGCATCTTAAGTCTAATCAATGAATAATATATACATATAGTTTTTAGAATTTTAAATTTCAGAGGTCTTAGATAATAATTAAATGTTTCTGATGGACATGTACTGTTAAATTATTTTATCCCCAGGGGAAGTATATGGAGTTGGAAAGATCAGTCAAGTGGTTTAAGCAGAGATAAGCCAGACAGACCTGAATTTCATTTTATGGTCTGCCATTTCTTAACTGTGATCGAACATTAGATCAGCTTCCCTAGGCTCACTTTACTTAGTTGTAAAATGATGATAATACCATCTACATCACAGTGTAATTCTGAAAATTAAATAGCATAGCTTTTGCAAAGTGGCTAGCTGAGTGCCTGGTACGGACTAACTAGATCCTTGATGAATTGAATAATTGCTGTTATTATTATTGGGGCATCTGAGGCTTTTAATAAGGTATCTCATCTGAATTTTGCTGCTACAGCCTAGTTTGGTGTTAGGCATAAGAAAGGCTAGTAAGGAGTTTGTTTGGAATAGGACCTTGAACACTTTACTTTGGCATGTTTTAACAAATCTTTTTTTTTTTTTCAGAAGTTATATAGAACCAGTTTCAAAAAGGTTTTATAGTCAGTCCAGATAGTGTCCATGGTGATAAGTTAAGTTTCAGTCATGGCAGGTGTCTGAAAATTCCAATCTCCTGGAAGAAGCCAAAGGAAAATTATCAGCTAAGCCTACCCAGGCAAATGTTATTTTTGCTGTTACTGTCATTAACAAACATATCAACAGTTGCCATTTACTTAAGGCTAATGGTGTAAAAGGCACTCTCAGTGATCCTGAGAGGCAGATACAGAGCCATATTTTGGAGACTGAGAGGGAAAGAAAGTCACTAGGGTGTCTAGAGTGACATGACTTAGTAGATTCTAGAGCAAAGACTCTCAACCTGGTCTCCGGTGTAAGACTGTGCTGTATTATATAGTCCAGCACAGTTTCTGGGGCTGTCAATCCCCTTATGATATAACTGAAAAAAATTTCATTCTGGTTATATAAATATAGTAAAGTAAAAGTTGCCAATATTAAGACATCAGGCTTTTTATACACAGATAACTAGAAAAATTAAAATATTTATAAAATTAATATTCCTTACTATCATAGTCTGAACACTCAAAAATACTTGCAAAGAAGTTTTATATCTGTGTAGTTTGGTTTAGAAGGTATGTCATGTGGCATCCTGAATTTCCCTGGAAAATGTTAGCACTTACTGAAAATTAGTCTTAGATTAAACTTATTCCCCCCTCCCCTGCCAATATTTCAACCCTGATATTGCTCACAGTGCCTGCTGCCAAGATTGTCATCTACCTATATATTCTTTTCTCTTTACTTAGAAAATGTAGTGATGCTTATATGCCATTTTAGAAAGTATATGTAATTATATCCTTTGACATATTGAGCCATAATGATAATGATAATGATCATAATAATAATACCTTGCATTTTTAAAGTACTTCATAAAAATCAAAGTGTTTTTATACATATTACTTTATGTGATCCTCAGTGTAGCCTTGTTTAAAAGATGAGGACAGCATGGTTAAAGTGGGCAAGTAATCTCTAGCTCAAACATCTAGGAGAGGCAATGTGGGGATGTAGTGCACACTTTCTGATGTTAAATCATAAAAGCTTGTTGGATGCACTTTTATCTTTGTCCACTTTCTTGCTCTTTTTTATTCCCTCATCTTCATTTTTTCCCTTTCTCTCCCCTTTCCTTACTCTGCTCTTTTTCTTTCCCTCTCTCTCACCTTCCATCTCTCCATCTACTTTCTTTCAGAGCCTTTTACACTAAGCTGTCCTATCTCAGGTGCGCTATGGCTATGCACAGAAACTCAATGGAATGGTAAAGTTTTATTAGCCAATTCACAAACAGCTTTTTACGTGGCTTTGAGGAGTAGGCCAAGAATGCAAATGTAAGCTCTTTGAGCTGAGGAAGTTTGTTTTATTCACTGATAAATTCTCAGAATTGAGTGCAAAGGAGATGTTCAATAACTATTGATTACCGGGACAAATGAATGAATAAATGATCTAATAAAAAACTATGAGGTATGTATGGGCATTATTAAATAAAGAAATGTATTTACTTACGAAGTTTTGCTGATAAATTTTCCCTCTGCTGTGCACTTGGTAACTGATTTTGAGAGTAGCTATATCAATGGAATTTCTTTATTGTGTTATTTATATCAATGTTGCTAAGTGCTAGAATCATGACACCCCAGAGATAGAGTGTTTTAGACACACTAAGCATTCACAAAATTCAGATTTATTTGTATGTACATATTTTGCTCTCCTTTGTCAATATACCACATATTAAATCATTATAATTATAAACATATAACTTTAAAAAATATGTTCATATTTCCCTGAACTCTTTTACTTTAGATTCAGTAGGATTTTGTGTCTCAACATGTTTGGAAAGGTTTTTAATGTCTGTTAACAAGAAGTAAAAGTCTTTCGTTAGGTCTTTACAATAATGGATGCTGCCTTGCCCTATTAGTTTTCATGAACTTCCATTCAGTCTATGCAAGGCAAACGTTCCATCCAGTTAACACACATGCTGTTGTAATTCTCCTAATGACTTTCAATCATAAAGCTATCTGCTTTTTAAAGACAAAGAGGAAAAGTTAGAGGGAAAATAAAGACTCTTTAAGTTTTATAGAAAGTAATATGTATTCATATAGATAAGATACATAGTTAATTTGAACTTTTATTTTATCCATATACTATGATATCCTAGCATATATCTATTTTAATTTTCAGAGAATTTCTATGTTTTTACTTACATTAGTAGAATGAATGGTTGTTTTGCCTTTTTTTTTTCCATTTTAGTCTCAGCTAAATCAAAGATTAGCCTCATTCTAAAAGAATAAGCTGATTTTGATAAGAAGTTTAAGTGGCTTCATGGTTCATTAGCTGGAAAAGGCAGTATCCTATGCACTGATGATGCCTGGCATATCCTTTACTCATCATGGAGACGCTGACCCTGGGGTCTTATTTACAATATCTGCTGAACATGTATTTCCTGTGAGAGAATGATGTTTAATACTGGCAGGAGCAAAAACAATTTAAAGGGAGGTTGCCTCCTCAGACAAGTGGCATAGCTGAATGGGAGAGATACACATCCTGGAGTCAAGTGAACATGGACTTGAATCCAAACTCTGCCATTAACTGACTGCTAACACAAAGCAGATGACCAATGAACATTTATTGGGTCCTGTGTGACTTAATTGTAAAGGACACAACAGAATGCTTGGACCATATTTTATGTTCAGTAAACGGTTACCATAATTATTTTTTATTGCATGGTGGCAGAGGCATATATGCAAGTAAGAGGTCAGTCTTTGCCCAAGTCTCTTCTTTTGGGATTTGCTATGGGCAGAGGGCTATGTAGAGGGAGATCCAGGCATATGTCATATGACCGGAGGAAACTGGTTTTAAGCAGCTGTCCTGTCCTCCTCCAGTAACAGTATAGTCATTTATACCTTTCAACCCTCAGAGGCCAGGGCTGGAATGCTGTTAGACACAAATGAGGAGCTAGATAGTTAGCTCTTCTCTAGCCAAAAAGAGGATTGTTCCATTTATAACCAAGAAGGCACGTGGCAAATAGCCTTGATGGGGTCTGAATCTTGCAAAAACACCACCTTTGAATTGCCTTTTTTAAAATATATAGTTTACTTACTGAAAAATAGTAAACCAGATACATCATGCTATTGTGGTCCCATTTGAGTAATAATTATGCATTGACAATAGGAGATATGCTGGAAATAATGTCAAATGAAGAGTTATACTTTTTATCTTCTTGCATAATTTTGCTTGTCCTTAAAAAGATGTTGAAACAGCTAAGAGCGAAAACACATAAACCCACTTACAAAGTTATGTGCATATATTCAGGGCAGTTAGAAAAATTGATTCAAGGAAGAATACGTAATCATGATTGAAAGACTAGTGCTCCTATGAACTTCTTAGGATTATAATGATTATTAATAAACTAATATTTATAAAACAACTGACACATTTTTCATGATGAAATGAGTTTCTGGCCTCATATGAAGTATTGGTATCTACATTATGACATGAGTTGCTTAGGACATTGCTTGCTTATGTGTCAGTTTCCTTAAAAATTATAACTCGCCCATGCATTCTATGAAAAATCCATAGAGCTGTAGGATGGTAGTTATAAGCATGTGGTGAGATTTATAATTCCAGTTTGGATTCTGTGTGAATATGGCTTTGTAGTACGGAAAACTCAAGTTGACTGTTTGTAGTTGAGTATTATATTCATTTTGTTAACACATAAAAGTTTAATGTTTAAATGTTTGCCAATGTATTAAGAGCTATAAGCAATACCGTTGAAAATATTAGCTTGTTTTATGTAGAATAAGATAATTTAAAGAGTTTTTAATGCACTATGAATTATATGATTCACACTGATGGCATATTAGAAAAGATATATTAAATTTTTAGTCACTAATTTTACAGTTTCAGAAATTTGAAGAGATATAATGATAGTATAGAAACAAGAAAATTCATACAAAAAGTGCTGAGGATTGTAAGGAGAGAGAATAATTTACCTGTTTTTGTGCTTGCAACCCCACCTTACTCAGTGCCTTGCACGTGCAAGAAACGATATGTATTTTTTAGAAGAATTTATTGCTTTCAAGAGAGATTGAGCCTTCTCCTATAATATAGACCCTATTAAAGGTTATAGAATATTCAACTGTCTCATTGTCTTGTGGTAGTTTACTGTCAAGGCCTACGTCTACAGAGCTCAATTCTGTAACTAGATATCTATCCAGCCCCTATAGTGTGTGTGCCAGGTACAATCAGCCAAAGGATGGAATAGGACACACATCATTCTTTTGAGGCACTGACAGTTTTATAGATTTCAATGCAGTACATGTCGCTAAATCTTCATGAAACACAGCCAAGTTTCCTTGAAATATTTAAGCAAGTGCTAGTTTGTGTTGAGACTCAATATATCAAAATGACTCTAAAACTTTTCACCTTATTAAGAAAGATTGACAGTGATAAGTAAATAATGATTCTTTATGCTCTACATGACTTTACACTTTTTAAATTTAAATTTTCACTATCCTCACCCACATTTTGTACCACTATTGAATAAATACTTTTGTTAGATGAAATTCTACTTGAAAATTCTAAATGTCTCAGCTAAATCGATTTAATTTTAAGGTATGAAGGAAATTAAATTGTATCTCCTCTAACTCTTAGTAATGTGCTCATTTTTTTTTTCTTGTAAAAGTCAACACTCTTTGTAAACACTCACTGTTTCTTTAAGACTCCACAATTCCAACAAAGATTTTGGGTCACAATTAATTACAGTTAACTTTCTTTGCACTTGTTTTGCCAATTTAGACATATATATCACTAAGAACATATAAAAGATTATGCTGTTGATTTGCAATTCCAGATGAGAGATTTGAAATTAAAGTAATGAAAGCAGTCAGTTCAGAGACTTGTACTTAGATATGCAAAGTTCCAGATAGTCTTTAAAACAAAATCTAGTACTAAAAGTTAAAAGGACGTAGAAAGTCTAGATCATTTGCTTGTCTTGCATTTTCATTTATTTATGTCTTGTCCTCCCCCCGGCATTCCTTGTTATTTTTCTCTTCTCCTTTTTACCAAAGCAATCTGTATACAGCAGCTTGTTGTGTATGCTCAGTAGAACTAGATATTTTCTCTGGACTCTTACTGTTTGCTTTATTTAGATTTGTTATAGAAATAAAAATTAATTTTAAAAATGTCAAGTCCCTATCTGCCTACCACCCATGATATATCAATCAATTCCTTATTTTCTGTTTCCTTCGTTTTCTTGCAAGTTTTAATTAATTGTGAACTGCCTAGTCCTATTTGATGTATTTTCTTGCTGCCTCTTTGTGATCAATCTGGATTATACATTTTGAGGAAGTAAATCATGAGTTTTTCTCAAGGGCATTGTTTTATAGTAGAACTAAACAGCGACTGATTATAGCTTTTTGAAATAACCAGATACTGATTCATGTTTCTAGGGAAATGTTTAATGCAGCACCCTGGATTCAGCTTCAAAGCAGACTATATCTTGCGATTATTTGTAAAGTTTTGTTAAAAACTTAGAAAAAAATATCATTGTTTAGGTGGAAAGGTCCATATTTATATGTACTTGAGCATTCTGACCAGGGTATATTTTATATTTAATAACATTATTTTTTAATTATTGATTTCTTTTCTAAGGTAATGTATAAATTTTAAAGTTAGACTTGGATTAGAATAAAAACATTTTACTGTCTGCCAACTTGTGATCTTACTGTATTAATTTCCTAGAGCTTCTATAATGAAGTACTACAAATTAGGTAGCTTAAAACAACACAAATTTATTCCCTCACAGTTCTGGGGGCTAGAAATCCAAAATAAAATGTTTTTTGGGCCATGCTCATCTCAAGGATCTAAGGAAGAATCTTTCCTTGACTCCTTGTAGCTTCTGGTGGTTACTAGCAATCTTTGGCATTTCTTGTGTTAACTTTAAAAGGCCAGTAGCATCTCTAGGTCTCCTCACTTTACTTTGGCTCTGAACTGGTCTCTAAGACATAATGATCTTATGATTCCAGAGTGGTTAGGGGATTCTCCCAAATGTATTGCATTATAGTAGAACTAAACAGTGACAGTGACAGACTGATGGCTTTTTAGAATAATGAGCTACTGAGCTGTATTTCAAGGACAATGTTTAGTGCAGTATCCTGAATTTAGATCTAAAGCAGAGTATAAAAATAGTTGTATTTTAAAATTGGGAAAAAATTTAGCCTGGATAATGGAATTTCCAAAATTCAATATGATTTGGCCTATTTGCATTGGTTAAATCAAGTGATAACCAGATTTCCCTTTCAGTTGGTCCTGTTGAAACAGAATCATGAAATGGCTTCGATATTACTTATCCAACATGAAAAGCAGCACTGTATTTACATTTTATACCCATTCCAACCACAAAAGAAAACACAAGGCAAATGGTTTGAGATTTATGTTTTGTTTACCTCTTCCTAATCTTTTGGTTTTTGGATTTGCTTAAAATGATAGAAGAAATTCTTCCCAGCCTCCCAGAAAATATCAGTGTTTGGGGGATGAAAGATTCTGTTCCACAAGGTGTGATTTTGCTCAAAGAAAAACTGAACACAGCATCTGACAAGAGAGTGCCACGTAGCCACCATGTCACCTCAAGCCTCAATTCTTATCTTTATAATTTTACCTCTGGAACAACAGATATGATCCATTTCTTCTTCAAACTTAAAAAGAAAGCAACAGTGTTAGGCAACATTCTACCATGAGTAGTGACATGAACTTTAATTTGGTTTAACTTTAAGTTGGTAAGTCACCATGTTCACTTGCCTGTCGATTCAAGTTTAGTAGTACTAAGAACACTGGAATATCTGAAGACTTTGACCTGGCCTAATGGCTCAGAGTATGAAATTTGGCCAGTTTTTTGGCAAGATCTTTACTAGCTTCTCTTCCTTAGATTCCTGATATATAAAATGAAGAGATTAGTTTAAATAGTTTCTAATTATCTTGCTGAATTAAAAAAATCCATTTCTATATTTTTGTGTAAAATATTAAATCCTAAATGCAATCCAATTATAGCTGCAATTTAAGCAACTATAGCTGTCTCTTCTGATTTTCCTTAGGGTGACTGGAACATGTGACAAGCAGGAAGTCTTGAAGGCACTGCAGGTTTAGGAGAAAATACAGAATAGACTCAAGTTAGCTAAACTTTCTCTTTGTTAGGTAAACAATAACAACATGCACACACACACACAAATAATGAAACTGCCTAAGAATTCAAAAGAAATGCTAAACTTGAATGATTCTTAAGAAAAACTGACCGATATTTATGGTAGGATAAATAAGCTTATTTGTAATTTGAAGATGACTGGAAGTTTAAATTAGACATATTAAAAATATTCTGTTATAAATTTCTTGTGCATAGGTGGTAGTATAAGTGAAACTACTATTGCATTTGTAAAATTTTCTTCTTTTCTTTTCCCCTTCCTTCCCTCCTTTTTTTTTTTCCTATTTTGAGGCTAACAATGACCTCTTTCCTAAAAGTACTAACATATATCGAGTTATCAGCATAAATTCAGTCTGACTTCTGACTTCAAAAGAGACAACAAAATTTTAGAAATGATAAACTTTGAAAACTTCCAATAGAAGGTGCTTAACCAGTTGTCTTTATAGCTGTTTCTTGTGAAAATTAGAAAGTGACTCTGGCCTACAAAACAATCTTACCAATCCCTCCTTCTCTCCAGTTCCCTCCTGACCCCAAAGAGAACAGGCCACAGCAGACTATTATGAGTTTTTGTTCTTTGAGATTAAAATCAGAGTGTTCTATACATTTGCATAACAGACACATATTTGTGTTATAGTTATGCAGCAAGGGAGATAAAAATTCTAATAATTTTAGAACTCTTAATGAAAAGCACGCTGCTTACCGCCCTGTTTCTCCTTCCCCAAACCAACTACATTTAGTAATTTTAGATGTCTCTTTTTATAATCACCTCCATATATCTAAATGGAATTAGTGTCTCACTGATACTTAACAGATATATACTATAAACTAGCTTACTGATTTTCCACCATGAAAGATGAGGATTTTGTCTTCTTTCACCACCACTCCCTCCCTCCACTTATTTCTTTCTCTCTCCTACAGATACTTTCTCTCCTCAGTATCACACTAATATTTTTTCATCATAAATTTGGCTCTGTTGGTATCAGTATCATAACTTAGTAAACACTATTTCTAACTGAGCTCTGTAATATAACAAAAGCATATTTATCTTTTCACATAAAACTCTCTCCAACCTGGAATTAATCATTGTTTTAGTTGGCTTACTTGTTTAGTTTTCTACACATACAACTGATTTGTACTCATCCCTTTGTGAAAAAACTTATCTTGGATATTGAAAAGATAATCTATATTTTGTCAAGTCCATGTTTTTGGCCACCTCTTTCCAAGAGCTTTCCTCCCTCTATTTCAGTCTTGATCAGTTGCTGTCTTATGGCCTTGGGTTCCTTCTTCACCACCTTACCAGGAATTCCCTTCACTCTTCTTTTTTCTGATCCCCTAATTCCTAAGTCCTAAGCTTGCTTCTTTGGTTTACTTTTTATTTTGTCCTCACCTTGCTTTCAGTAGCTGTTTGATAGTGTAGTTAGGGAGTAAGTTTAAGACCTCACATATCTGAAAATGCCTTTTTTCTACCCTTACACCTATTTGTATAGAATTCTAAGTTAGAAATGATTTTCATGCAAGGGTTTGAAGACATTGCTCTGTTATCTTCTGATTTTCAGTATTCGTATTGAGATATCTTTTTCTTTCTGATTTCTTATCCTTTATATGCAAACTAGTATTGTTTTTCTTTGGGGGGTGGGGTTGTTTAGAATCTTTTATGAGTTTTCAGTAGTCTATAACATCATGATGACTTTTACTGGGACGGGCCTTATTCATCTATTTTGCTGGGAAATTTGTAGGGCTTCTTAGTCCAGAAACTCATGTCTTACAATTCTAGATATTTGGGGGGAAAAAAATTAATTTTACATTCCCTTCTCTTTTCTTTTTTCTTTCTGTTCTTTCTCCTCATTCCCTCCTTCTATTATATTAGCTTGTTTGTTTATTCTTTTATCTTTGGAAATATAACTTTTTAAAGATTGGCTCTCCTCAACTGAGTTATTAATTTTCTAATTTTTTCTATCCCATTTTCCTTTTCTTATCTTTTGATTTACTTTCTGAGAGATGTATCTTATAACTCTTGTGTTCTCCTTTCTGCCTCGTCTTTATTTTCTTCAACATACTTTTGGATTTGTTTGTTTGTTTGTTCATTTGGGTTTTTTTTTTTTTTTGGTTTGTATTGATCTCTAGCCTGTAGTCTAGAGGATTTCCTCAGGTATCTGGTGACCTTTGGCTGACAGTTAATATTTAAAGTTCAGACACTAAAACACATATACACAAAACAAACCTGATTAGAAACTCTGTGTGCCTGAGTAGGACTTGTGGATTGGTTGGATTCATTGTCCAAACACTTTGTTGGGGGATTCATGACTGTCACTGTCTTTCAGTTTTTACTTGTGGACCATTCGGATTCCTCAGACAAGAATCTTGAAGGGTAAAATTACTCAACTATTAAAAGGGAGCTGAAGGAGTATGCACACTTTCTCTTATTCCCCCTACTTGTACAATCTCTCTTCTTCCTGGTGTTCCCAGTCATCTTTTCCAAAGGATAAATCTCAGGCCTTCTTCCAGTTTAGGGGAAGCAATCAGGGGCTGTAATTTTGTTTTACTTTATTTTTTTTTTGCATTTAAAACACGTATGAAAAAGCATTTCTTGACATTCCTCCAAAAAAGTGGTTTGCAAATGATCTTACTATACAGGGAAAGTTTTATAAATGCATTCTTTCAGCTTAAAGCCCTAAACAACACGAGGTCTTGTCGAGAGCAGAGCAGAGCACATACAGAATTAGGCATACAGACAATGTCATGCTTTATGGATATAAAGTTATCAAAGAGTGTAACAAAATCACATTCATCATCAATAAGGATTTAATTGACTTTTTAAATAAAAAGCATTTCTCTCTTTCTCTCTCTCTCTCTCTAATATAAACTGATGTTTACAACTCAAAACCCAGAGCTGAATTAAATGATTATAATGGTGATATTATAGTTTATATTAGTTTACATTAGTATGAATTTATATTAGTATGCCACCTAATAGAAAAATCATTTGACTCTCACACACGGAAAAATCTTATGTAGATAATGAAGAAAGCATTGGCACATGTTAGGAAGTGATGTAAAGAAGTGAGTCTTTGAAAGGTTAAATGATGGTGGTAGAGTGTGCTCATAGGCCCTTTTGGCAGGTTATAAGGGAGCACCTTGGGTGATATTGAACATTTCCTATCCACTCTTACTACTGCCAAGTCCTTTTGCCCAAGTTTTATATTCCAGGACCCCAGAACAAACTCAGAGGGTCTCTGAGTAAGAAAATGATTCAGGTCAGTTTTCGTACTATTCGTGTCTCTTTGACCTAGGAGATTATGTGACACCCTGATGAACAAGGGGGGAGAATTATATAGATTCCCTTTTCTATGACCTTGATGTAATGCTTTTTAAACAGACCTTCTTTAAAACTCCCTGTTTATAGTTCCATATTTATATTTTACTCTATGAAGTACCTGGTAATCAAATTTCTGTGCCTTTCTGGGGTTCTGTGGAGGCAAATCAGCTTCCTTCAAAGCTTTACTTCAGGTTTCAGCTCCTTGCATCTGCTGTATCAGTCACCACATCATCCATCTGCTTTTCCCAATGCTGTTGCTGTCATCTCCGATTCCATTCTTTTTGCCTTGAGGGTCTGCATATGTGTTCAATCTGCCAAATTCTAGTTCTGCTGCTACTTATTGGCCTTGATTAGGTAGCCTCAAGAATGTTTGGGAAAGGCTATTCAAGCCTATAAGTAGTGGGTAACTGCTACACTGTGCCTGGGAGCCAGTTGCTACCAACATAGACTTGATTTCTATTACATATGAATTTCTTTTTTCTTTTCTTTTCTTTTCCTTTTATTTTTTCTTTTCTTTTCTTTCAGGTCTACCAAAAGCAGCTGCGATTAGTCAGATCAAGGTTTTAAAGGCTTCTGTTGTTCTGAGGAGTTTTGGTTGTACTACTGATGACATCATTTATATAACCCTTCCTTTGTATCATAGTTCAAGATCTCTTCTGGGAATTGGTGGATGTATTGAGTTAGGTAACTTTTCATTTTCTGTATGTTTACAAAATGCCTAATAATTAGAACTTGTGTTTTTAAAGTTTAAAACTCTACCAATAGAATTTAGAGTTATTGTGTGTATGTTACATAATTATAATATGATGTTTATTAAAAGAATACAATTTTATGACATACTCAGTGTATTCCTGAAGTGGAAAAAGCATTGCCTTGGGAATTTGACCATGTGGTTAGAGCTGGCTGTGGACTGGTCTGTTTTCTCCACATGGTCGCTCATCCTTTAATTGTCTACCCCTGCCTCCTTATATGGTGGTAGGAGCCTTCCAAGAAGGTAAATGTAGAAGCGGCATAACTCTTAAGGCTTATCCTTGAAAGTCACATAGATCATTTCACCTGCATTTTGTTGATCAAAACAAGCCACAAGCCAATACAAATTCAAAATCTGAGGGGCTGGGAGATAGATCCCATCTCTTGATGGGAGGAATGGCAAATTTACAAAGCAAGGATAAGTGCATAATAAGAATTGCTGAGGCTATCTTTATAAACAATGTACCCCAGACATCCAATTAATTAGTCAGTAGATAGAACTTGGTTCGCAGTAGATTCCATTCACAAACATGCTGAATTTTTCCCTAGTGCCTCTTTTTGCCTTTTCTCATAGGAGCTACTTGTGTGTTAAAAAAGAAATTATCAGCAAGCCAATTTTGGAATGACTGCAAAAAGCATAATGTAACTGCATTTCAGTATATTGGAGAACTTTGTCACTACCTCTGCAAACAACCTAAGGTAAGAATAATCATTCTTACAGAGGAAAAGTAATTTCAGAAAGAAAAAGTATTGAAAGAAAAAGTAATTTTTGTTTGTTTATACTTCACCATCTTCTAAAACATAGTTTGACTGACTTAAAAGATGTATGCAATACCCTAAGATAAAATGAATATAAAACAAGTCAGAGAAAATAAAAGGATTGCTATCCAGGAATGTACTAATGTGCTGTATATTGTGTCCAGAAAGGACTGACCTGCAATCCAGTCCATTTCATGTTTAGACTGTTTAAAATTTCTGTATATATAACATACATCTGATTATGAAATTAGATGCATGCTGTATTCACAGAGAGCAATTATTCCACGGTCGAATTAAATAATCTTTTTTTATGCTTCTATTTTATAATGCTTTTTTTCTTCTTTTTTATTTTTAATTATTTTTATTTTTTATTATAATGGTGACATTGGTTAACAAAATCCAGTAAGTTTCAGGTGTACAGTTTAGCAGTAAGGCATATATATATATATATATATATATATATATATATATATATATTGCATTGTGTTAAATAATCTTTTAAAGTGCTATCCTACAAACACTAACAATACTGATTATACTTGTTTTTGTTTTTTTTTTCTTTTTGATTACATTAGAATGTCTTTGTTTAGTTTTGCTTTAAATGTAAAAGGTATCTTGCTTTGATTTGCACTTGTCTCCCCACCTAAAGCAGTCGTTTCCACATACTTTTGATAAATTGCCCCCTTCTGAAAATAAACAGGCAGAGAGAGTTGCAACAGCCTTAAGTTTGTCTTCATTAGTGTGTTTGCTATTTTGTCCTCAGAAGTTATTTTTCTTTTCCTGGTCTCATTTATATTTCAAGATGCTTATTTTTTAACTGTCCGATTTTCTAAACATTCTTGAGACTTCAAAGAAGTAATCAAATCAACACAAGCCCCTTGAAGAATGGTGATAGAGAATGGTTCCTTATGTGGATTGGGCAGCAGAAACTAAAGGACTGCCCTGGGCCCTTGAGAAACACCATTTCTAGGCTGGAGCATCTCTCACTCATCACCATTGCCATCATCAGTCCAGCTTAAGGCATGGATGGATGAGTATGGATATCTTCTCTGGTTATTTAAAATAAGAACATGCAATCCTTCCTTTACTCACAGCACTGCTAAGACTAGGCTGAAGACGTTTAAATAAAACTTTATTAAAGATATGGGATTATACAAGGGAAATAAACACAGAAGAGAATGTGAAACTGAATAATCTTATTTACAAAATGCTTTTATTCATTTTAAGCTTGGAGTTTGCCAGGGAGAGACCTACTATCTAACTCTCAACTCGCCTCTTTGTGGCAGAAGCTATCCTATTCTTTTTGTTTGGTCAACAGAGCTTCAGATGGCTCTAGATTTCCTAGGTCCATAGCTATTACAGGGAGTCCCAGAAAAATGTTTTAGTTTTTCTTTTTACCTTTATTCACTTCAGGAAGACTTTATGTTATCAGGGTTGTGGTCTTATCTGAAGAGCTCCAATAGAACAATTATGCCACAACCTGACATATTTTCTCTTCTATTTTTAATTGTATTCTTTGGTAATGTGATATCTGGACTAAGTTAATTTAAGGAATTAGTGTCCTCCAGTCAAATAAAAGCAACCTTCTATAAAGGCCAGAGTAGGCACTACCTGATGAACATCTTCATGGCCTTTCTAAACTGTGCCCCCAGCCATTCCTATTTCCTCTCATTCTTTCATAGAAACATTAGCTTTGCAAGGTTATTTGTTCAGTAAGTATTTATGGAATAGTTGAATACATGTATGTATTTTCTTAAAGTTTCATTATCTGAAATAATGCTGAAATTATTATCTTCATGCAATATAGCCAATATAGAGTCTCAGAAGTGAAGGTAGACAAAAGAAATGGATATTTGGCGATTTTTATGATATATTTCCAGATTGCTTTTCAAAGTGGTTGACATGATTTAAACTCTCAACAGTATGGGAGTATGCCTATTGCACAGTCTCTTCTCAATACTGGATGACATTAAAAATACTAGTCTTCCAGTTGTGCTTCATGGAGAACTAGATGTTCCCTCAAGCTTCTTCAAAAGTCCCTGAAGGATGGGAAACGGGGAAAACAGGCCAGTCTTCATGGCCCACTCTTTTAAATATGGTAGATGAAACCCAATTCTCTTGGGCTTCTAAACAATATTTCATTTTAACAAAGAACGTCTTGGATGTTTTTAAAAAAAATGAGGAAAAGATTATTTAATTTTATTTATAATTTTAAATTAAAAATAATTTACAAACTAGACTATAATGTATAAACAACAATTTATAAACTAGAAATAAACATTTTTAATGTCTGATGATTAATTTAATTTTAATTATTAAGATGACTGGCAAGGTGGGATAGTGTTCTCATTGTTTTTCTCCTTTTAAATGTCTCCCTAAGTCTTACTTATTCATCTCCTGGCACATAATGTTTTATCTTATCCATTTGAGCTATTTTTTCCTACAAGAAAGGTATTAATAGTTTGTTATATTTGCTTCAAATCTCTTTTCAAGGTGTTTTCCTTTGAATTTTTTGTGAAATGAAATATCCTTTTCATCTCTTTGAAATTGTAATGCACCAATTTGAAGGAAATGAGAGAATCTGAGAAAACCAATAATTGAAAAAGAATCTCTGATTACTTTTAGTTAATTAAATATTTTAATTCTTAGCTTAAGTTCTTTGAAGGAACGATAGTGTTTTTAAAATAATCTCTAAGCACTTATCGGCAGGCAAATTGAGGAAGCAAGAGGGAAACAAATATAGCTTAGTCCAAAAAAAAATTAATCATTTTTCTGAGCGGAGATGCATTGTATTACCTAATCTCCTTTGTTGATTTCACACAGAACAAGTACAAGCAGTTCTTGGCATTAAAGATTGGGAAAAAAAGAGTCATTCTGTTATGACATCTTATCCCTTCAAGGAGATCTTGCTTTTTGCTGTCCAATATTCCTTACTTTCAGTGAACTTCTCCCGCAGGGAAGGAATAGTGTCTGCTATGCAGCAAGCACAGCAGTGGCTTCAGGTAGAGCCAGAGAATGAACAAGTGACATGATCCACGCTCTCAGGAATTAAAATTCAGTGTCTCATAAGCCATGGTTTGAAGCCCCCACAGACATTTATTTAAAATAAGTCCTTAAGTAAAAGAAAGCAAAACCACATATTCTCTAAATATATCCAGATTTGTCATCAATCTCAAGATAAGTAATACTTTCCTAAAGAGATTTACCTACAAGCAGAAATCACAGTCTGAGGTGAGTGTTTATAGGTAGTTGCATAAAAATGCCTTACAGTTGGCTTTTCCCTGGCAGAAAACATTTATACACCCACCACTCAAATGTCTATAGTTTTATATGGCTAGATTCCTGCTTGACATCTCCACTTAGAATCTAGTTCACATCTTATCTCAAAAATAGCCAAAGCCTAACTTTTTACATCTTCCTCCATCAAAATGCAACTCCTTGCCACCATCCTGACCTTCTCAGTTAATAACTCCACTCTTCCAGTTACAAAAGTTCTGGAATCTCCCTTGAAATTTCTTTCTCTCACACTCCCTGTCTAATCCATGAGCAAATCCCGGCGATTCTACCTTCAAATATATCCAGAATCAAACTTCATTTTGCCACCTACTGATGCTCTCATCTAAGTCAGCACTACTTCTTGCCTAAAATTTTAACAAAAGTTTCTCCTTAACTCTACTTTTTCCCTCTTAAATTTTATTCTGGGGTAGCAGTTGGAATGATTCTACTAACGTGTAAGCCCCATTATGTTACTTCACTGAAGGTTTACTTGGAAGAAAATCCAAATTCCCGTAGCATGAACTACAGAGCTCTGTATGATCTGCTCCCCTGCTGGCACCTCCCTTCACCCCCCTCCCCCATCCCTAACCCGGCTCACACTCAGCTCCATATTCGCTCCACTCTAGCTTCACTGGCCGCTTTGCTTTTCCTCTAATGCACCGGGATTCTTAGTTTTCACTCACTGAATATTCCTCCAGAAATCTGCATGGCTCACCGCCTAACCCATTTAAATCCCCTCCTAGGAAAGGCCTTTGCTGGCCACAAGCCCCATTGATATCTGGTATGGTCACCTTACCAACTCAGACGGACCTCGTATCCCATTTGTTTCAGATGTTGAGACTGATGATGCCACATGTGCACTAGGAGTACATGAACAGGTTTATTACTCACATAATGGGGCTTTCTGCGGGGAGCAGGGCAGGGTCCTAAGCATGTCCAAAAATGGCTTGAAAGAGCAAGGGAAGAGACCAATTCAGCTTTTATTGTGATAAGGGACAGCAGTGGGGTGAGGGGTCTTGTGCATGTGAGACCACTCCTGTGCTTTGAACTTCTGTTAGTACCAGAGGAAGGAGTCCTGGGCTTTCTCATTAGCTTGCCCAGATGTGGGACAGAAGAGGAAAGAGAACTGGTGGTGCTTGAAAGCTGTCTGCAGTCCAACGGAAAGAATGGAGTCAGACTCTATCACAGCGTCTCCTAGTCTTCTTCGTGGCTTTGCTTGAACATATTACCCCACTACATATTACCCTTACATTACTCCCAGTACACTATACGTTCCAGGAAAGCAGGGAATTAACCTTCTTATCTATAGCTATATCCTCAGTAACTAGAATGGTGTCTGACACATAATAGGTGCATAAGAAAAAAATATTTTTTAATTAAGTAACAAAAATAACAAGCCCAGTTGCTGGGATACTTACATGCTCATGAGCAGGACAATCTTTCCCTAGTCCCAGACCTGCAAGGGAAACTCGATTATTATCAGAAAGTCAGAGTTCCTGGGAAGGACAGAGCACAGTGAGGGAGTAGGATAAATCAAAGGTTTGCATCATTGCATAGAGGCAGTTAGGCAATGCTGCATCCAACTTACAACAGAAATGATCTTGCTAATGGGCCCTTTTCTTTATGTTGACACAGACCTTTTTGAGGTGAGTTAGCACAGTCATTCAGGTTAGAGGCAACTCTTACAAACCTGTGGAGCTGGCTTTTCTTTACAAGGCAACTTTGAAATGTCTCTGGTCTGAAGCATTGCCTTCCTTCCACTTTCAGTTTCCCCACGTGCTGCCAAGATAGAAAGCATCTATTCAGAATAAGTGGTCTATAAATTACAATCCCTATCACTATTATATCTATAAAATGAGTTTGAAGTAAGTCTACAATGTGGTTACTTTTTGCTGTAATACAGAGAGTCTTTTCAAACTATTATTTATGCCTTAAAATGGTGGTTGAACTGGTGGCTGTCACCTCTGAAACTATGCGTGCCCAAACCCAAGCTCGAAAGGCAACATTATAAAGATTTTTCAGGGACTGCTGGAGCCCACAATGTCTCAGCTTTGCAGGCTTCTCGTTTTTTGTACTGTCTGGTTCTCTTCTAAAGAGGCCCCCACCCTCTCCTACTATCATTCCTTTCCTGCTTCAGTATAAGTCTGCTATCCTGTTTTTCTTCTCGGGATTCTCTGATATCCTATTTGCATTTAATGTTACTTTGAACTGTTTTATAATATCTAGCTGGCTTCTTATCTATATTTTTGTCAATATATATTACAGTGTCTGTGAAGGAAGCAAACTGTTGGAATGTATGGGGTGTATTGGTGTGATACATGTGCATGTGTAATTACCAGTAGGTTTTAGGAAAAAGAGGTTTTATATTAAATAAAATCAAGATAGAAGGATTATAATCCCTAATGCATATTATTATATATTTTAGATGATCCTTTAGGAATTAGACTATAATTCTAATTATAGGTCTCCAGGTCTGAAGGTAGGAATTATTTGCCCCTTCTAAGCAGCTAGGTCTCCAGGGCTGAAGGTAGGAATTATTTGCCCCTTCTTTTTCACTATGAATTTATGTTTCCTTTCTGTCTCTCCATCTACTAATAAACAGTATAGTCTTTGTTTCCTAAGAAATCAAGGTTGATACAAAATTACCTGTATTTAAATGGAACCTCCAGAGTTTCATTTTTCATAGGCATATAAAGAGGCTATTCAGCCTGGGTGTGTTATAGATTCTCTGAATAGGAATAGGCACGTGTTCTGGAAGAAAGAGACTTTGTTTTTAGGAGGGCATTGTCAGAGGCCTGCTATTTCAGCAACTGAATAAATAAATCTGTAACCCAGTAGGAGGTAACTGTAGTTCGGTCATTGCTTCACATATAAGCAGCTCAATAAACACTAATGGAAAAACAGGTCCTGAAGAATATTTTGAAGAAACAAGACTCTTGGTTCAAATCCATGTAACTTCTGGTATGGTCACATCAATTTGATGCATGGCACTGAAAGCTATAGGGAAGGTGGTCTGCTGAAATTTAAGATCTTGGGCCCTGTGTATTAAAAGCTCTGACCCATTCATCAAATTCCCTTTTAAATTACAAATGGAATTTTAAATAGCTGAAGATAAAATGAGTACTTTCCATATATTGTAAAACAGCTTACTGTATGCATGCGCCCCAGTGTGCAAACGTTTAAGGTCCAACTACTGAATTAGAAATTCATGTTTTGATTGCTTCCTATTACTGAAATCATGGGGGAAATCTTGGAAAAATAGAGCATGGGCTTTTGAGGAGGTTTTGAGCTGCTTTTCTTTTTCCCCTCCTTCTTTCTGTCCTTCCTTCCTTCCCTCTTTCCTTCTCTCCCTATCTCCCTTTCATTCTTCCTTTCCCAATTATGTTGTGGACATCTCTGTGCACCAGGCACTGTCCTAGGCAATGGAGTACAGCAGAGAACAGAACAGGCAACAGTCCCTGCCCACATAGCACATAAATTTTAACGTGTTTAAATTGTGTCTCTATTTAACACGTGACCCTGGACCTGAATTTCATTATCCCAGTGTGTGAAATTAGAATAATGCTTCTTATTTTATAGGGTTATCAGGGTGATTGAAATGAGATAAACAGCAACCTGACCTGGGGCTTAAACATATTCAGTCCCTTTGCTTCTCCTGATTTGGCTACAAACAAGATTTTTGTTCCTGTCCTGTACTCTGGATTTCTGTATTTGCCCTATTCTTGGTCTCTCTACCTCAGTTTCTGTTTGTACATCTGTATTTGCATGTATCTCAGTACCTGTGTTTCTGTGTGCAGCTGTGTCTCTGTATTTCAGTGTCTCTATGTGTGCGACTCTCTTTCTTCAAGTCTGTCTCTCTGTATCTAGTTCATCTTTTTTTCCCCCTTTCTGTGTGTGTGCACGTGTGTGTGTATGTGTGTGAGAGAGAGAGAGACAGAGACAATCTGTGTACATGTGTCTGTCTCTGTATCTTGCTCTCAGTGTATGGGTCTCTCTCTGTCTCTGTGAATGTCTCACTTCGCATCCCTATATGAGTGTGTGTGAGTGTCTCTGCATTTCTCTGTATTTCTCTCACAGTGTGGGTCTCTCTCTATCTCTGCATATGTCACTCTGTGTCCACATTTCTATGTATTATCTTTATTTCATTCTCTGTCCCTTTCTCTGTGTTATTCTAATCTCTTTCTTTCTCTCTCTCTCTCTCTCTCCCCCTTCCCTCCCCTCACTGTCTTGCTTTTTATCTTGCTCTCTCTCTTCTTCTCTCCCTCTCTCCCTATGTATCATCTCTTTGCTTTCTTTCTCTGTGGATCTCTCTCACATTCACTCTCTGTCTTTCCTGCTTTCTATCTGTCTCTGTGTCTTATGCATTCTCTCTGACTCTCTACATCCATTGGTCTCTCTCTGTCTCCCGTCTCTGCCACTCTGTCTTTCTTTTGTGTAGGTGTTATGTATTCTTTCATTCATTTAATTATACTTGTATTTATGCATGCTCTCCTCATTCCATTCCCAGCACAGCTTAGATATCCAGTGACTTTTAGGTAACCTCATGGCTCAGGAAGAATTAAAAGGAATAGGAATTTATTCTAAAGAAGTCTTGAGGGAACTTATCAACAGAGGAGGCAATTTTTTAGATTATAGTTAGATGTCATGAAAATTTGGTTGTATTTTAGATGATGCACTGCTAGTTTTATAGCAATTTCAAAATTAACACATATAAAACCAAATATAATTAACAACGCTTAGTCTCTCCTCTCAAATTCCATATATTCCAGGGTCACTTTTTAATGCTCCCTTTGTCAATTCTGATGATTTTTTTCTTCTTAACATTTGTTATTCTACTGATTCTCCTTTTCCATTTCCCTGGCTGTAACCTGGTTTCTCCCCTTTATCACCTTTCATCTAGAAAACTTCAGCCACTACCCTTGACCCCTGCCAATCTCCTAGTCCGTCATGCCAGCTGGAGCCAAGTTCATGCTGTTTTTATAACAGGCTCTGCTTGATGCCTTTCTTTGGCTTCTAGTCATCTTCCAAGCTCACAGGAAAGCTTCACAACATCACTAGCTGGGTAGCCTTTTAAAAAAAGGCTTATCAGACCAATAGTTTGCCCACCTACCAACATGCTTAATGTGCATAAAAAGCTATTTGACCACTTTACAAATAAAACCAACTCACAGTTATTTGAGATAAAGCCCTTCTCAATAAAGAAACATAAAATGAACATACATGGGAATCTGGATGAGAAAGCTTTATGAACCAATATTTATAGCACCAGTGCATTGTCCAGTTAACCAGATGGTGCTTGACTTGTGTTAATATTAAGAAGTTGTTGCTCTTTTGACTTTATTTATAATTTAGGACAAGAGTCAGTAAGCTTTTTCTGTAAAGCACCAGATTAGTCAATATTTTAGGCTTTGTGGATTATACTGTCTCTGTCACAACTACTTAATTCTACCTCTGCATTGCAAAAGCAGCAATAGACAATCCGTATAAATGGGTATGGTGTAATTAAGAGATCCTTTTTATGTGACAATTTGGTAACAAAGTTATAAAAATATTTACAATTGTTGGCTTCTTCCAGAAATCTATCCTATGAGATGCAATGATTTATAAACAAAATATTCACTCAGTATTATTTATAAAGGTGAATATTTACAGTATGGCTATCCAAAAATAGATAATAGTAAATAAATTATGATAGTAAATAGATTATTGTGATATAATTATATGAAAATTATATAATCATGTTTTTAGAGGATAAGAGCTAATAATGTAGAACAAGGCCCAGAATGTATTATATCAATAAAGTAGAATAGTATGTAGTTCTACATACAGTGTGATTATAACATTTTGTGTACATAAGTGGATATATAAAAATAATAATCTTGGTGTGGTAAGATTACAGATTATTCTTATTTCTTTTTTGATTTTTCTGTACTTTAAAATTTTTGTATACTGTGTATGCATTTTAACATCAGAAGAAATACACATTCTCTTTTTCCCATAACACTAAATAATGAGTCAGTTGATTTTTTCTCATACCCTTTGGAGCATGATTTTCTAGACTTTTTTAAAGGAGAGGAAAATAGAATAAAAACATCTTGAGAGTTGAATAAATGAACTTTATATTTCTTGACAAAAGCCCTATTCTAGTTTTGATAATTTGATATTCTATATCAAATAAACCATTTTGGACCATTTAGTAAGCATGTTTAGCTATAGCCCACACAGGTTAAAGTCTGTGGAATTTGGTTTATAAACCACCTTCTTATTGGTTTATGGAGTGTGCCAACACATTTTATAAATAATGATATTTGGTAAAACATCTCTGACCTGAAAGCGTCCAAGAATTATACCATATTAGCGAGTGTTCTCTGTTCAAGCAGAATGAATCCTAAGGTGTGCAACACTAGTGTTTTATACAGGAAAATGGCAGTGGAAAATCCAAGAGCTTGTTCCTGCCACATAGGCAATATCTGACTTGCCCATAGGTTGGAACAGGGGCAGAACTGCTCAGGGTTATATTTAGTGGTGGGAAAGAATCCTCTGTCCTGGAAAGAGCTGCTCTCATCTGAGTGAGTTTTTTTCTCTCCATCCACAGAATATTTACCATAAACCCCACTGATGTGGCCCCAAGGAAATCAGCAAGTCAGGCTGTTGTTTCCAGTGTACCCACAGTCTTAGATGTCTCTATCCTATTTTTTAAAATTAATTTTTATTTTATCAAATTTTTTTTACAGGTAAAATTGAATAGTACTGTCAAGATAAAAAGTACCCCCCTGCTATCAATACTTTGTCTCTGCAATGAACATAGAGGTGCAAACACCTCTTCAAATTAGCATTTTCATTTCTTTGGATAAATACCCAGAAGTGTAATTGCTGGATCATTTGGTAGTTCCATATTTAGTTTTTTGAGGACCCTCCATACTGTTTTCCACAGCAGCTGCACCAATGTACATTCCCATCAACAAAGCACAAAGGTTCCCATTTCTCCATATCTTCTCCAACACATGTTATTTCTTATCTTTTTTAAGATAGCCATTCTAATGAGAGTGAGGTTATAATTATTAATCAGTGTACAATTCATGTAATTAACATAGTGCTCATTGAATATAACATAAAATATAGTTATATTTTTCTTTTAATTCCAAAACATGAACCAGAAGTAAAAATATGAAATATCACACATTCAAAAATGGTAGTTACAAGTAGTTGTCATAATATTTGCAAGCCTAATATTACAGTGATTAGATGACCTCAATTTATTGTTTACTGTATGCTAAGCTCTGGGCTTATAGTAAACTGTATAGTGAAGTATGTAAGTGAGATAGGTGTTATTATCAGTTTCTGCAAATGAACAAACTGAGAATCAGAATTGTATTCAACCTTTTGCTCAAAGTTACATAGATAATAAATGATACAGCTAAAAGTACAAACCTAAATATATTTTATAACTTTTTTAAAGTAATGCTTTTTCTCCTAAAATATACTTTCTTCCTTACCTGATATCTACCAAAATAAGGCTTTAGTAGTCTGGAGTTTAGAAAGAGATTTTCCCAGTTAGGGGAAAATAAAAGCTCTTACTCTGGGCCAGTGTTAGTTTCATCAGTTATTGGACATAGTTCTGCAACAGAATTACATGATTTTTTTTTTTACTTCCCTTCTATCATCACACATATGCAACTTACTTCTAGATATTTGCCATTTAAGTAATGGTAATGAAGGAAAGAATTGGAAATTAGAACTAATAAATTTAAGTAAAATCTTTTCTTCTAACAGAAAGAAGAAGAAAAAGATAATCAGGTGTGTTTGGCAGTTGGAAATGTTCTATGGAGTGATATATGGAGAGAATTTTTAGACAGATTTAGAAATATTAAGATATGTGAGTTTTATGGAGCTACTGAAAGCAACCTTTTTTAATGAATCACGCTGGGAAAATTGGAGAGAATAAATTTCTTTTGCAAAGTAAGTACAGTATTTTCTTTACAGAAGAAATATTTTGAGATCTACTAACCTCTCTTCTAGCTTTGTGCTTATAAATTATCATAAATATTATCACCTTTTTTTTTTTTTAGGTTGAGAACTTCTATAAATAAAATAGTGGCCTCTAGGTGAACCATGTTTTCCTTGTATCTTATGGGGATAATGATACCTAATTATTTTGTTCATTTGCCAAATTTAATGATGTTAAGTATAAACAGCAAGCATATATCCTGATATATTTGACTCCATTTTCCTTGAATATTTTTAAGCCACTAATTTTACTTACCTTTTATTTTTACATCACTGAGAAATTATTTATAAGCTTCTAATATATGATTTCTTTAAAAACTGTATCGATACTACTAAAATCTTAAAAGCAGCCCCAAATCACCTTCCTAGGAGTAAAAGACTTATAGCTGATCTCTCTCTCAATAGCGGCCATGGAGGACAAATGATAGTGGACAGATATCTTCAACTGGCTTGGAGAAAATAAATGTCAAAATAGAATTTATACTCAACAATATTTTTTAAAGAATGAAACTGAAAATAAAGAAAACAGTCTCAAAACTTATATAGTAAAATTTATATAACCTCAAGAGAAAATAAACAAATTTAGAATCAAAGAATATTTTATTATAGCTCTTTCAGTATTTGATAGTACAAGCAAGGAAAAAAAACTCCAATGATATAGAATATTTGAGTAACACAATAAACAAACTCCTTGAACTTATGGACATATATAAGACATTGCATCTAAAAACTGGAGAACATGTATTCTTTTCAAGCAAATTTCAAAAGATTGAATAAATATGACTTATATTCTCTGACAACAGTTTATTTAAAGTAAAAATACATTTTTAAATGATAGCTAGATCATCTCCTATATATTTGGAAGTAAAACATCTCTAAATTTCCATGAGTCAACAAAAAATCAGAAATTAGAAAATAATTTGAGCTGAATCATAATAAAAATGTTATATTTCAAAATTTGTGAACTCAGATAAGAACAGCTGAAAATTAGTGAGCTAAATGTTCATGTTTATGTTAATTTAAAAATAAATAAACTCAAATAAAATAAAAGGAAGGAAATTATTAATAAAGAGCATAAATTTTAAAAACAGAAAAGAAAGTGTTGAAAGAGATAAAAATATAATTTTTTAAAAGCAAAGAAATAGATTTAAAGCTGGTGTAAAATTGCCCTAACATTTGAAATCTAAAGAAGGTACAAACTGTTTTTATAATGCATTCTTTGGAATTTTAAGAGTCTTGTTGCTATGTCAGAAGTACATTCATATTCTGAACCAAAGTAATTTTGGGAAAATAAGTGCTGATGTTACTGAATTTTACATTCTTTACTGTTAATTTTCTTAATTCATTTCACTGATTCTGTTAAAAATTGGTATTTATATTAAAAGCTCCTTAGTGAAGCTGAGTCATTCCAAGGTAATCATCCAACAAGAGTACAATAAATATTTGTATTTTTATTACTGACTTGACTTCATTATAATTTTCTAATATCTTAAATTCCCTATCAGAATGTAATAATGTCAATAGCGCACAAAGTCATGATTGTCTCCAATTTATTTAGAAAACTTCTGATTTTCAATTCATTTTAGGATTTGTTTTCAGTTTGGAAATGAAAAAAAAAAGTATCTAATATCATATGAATTCTAGTCTGTCTTTTATCATCTTATTCCCATACGGTTTTGCTGCATAGCAGGCAATCAGAAAAATTTAGACCAATAACTGTTTCATAATTATGTGGGGAGATTTGATCAGTGAGTTTCTCAAAAAATTTAAACCTAATGGAAGCATTTGTTGTCTCAGAGAGGAATCAGCCTCTAAACGAAGATAGGATGTTATAAGTGAAAGAAAATGATAAGGCAGCAACACAGAGTTCCTGTGACCCAAACATCCTTCTTGTGGACTGTTACTTAACTATTTAAATGTGTGACATTAAAGGGATATGAGGCCCATTTATGCCTCCAAAGCAAACAATGTTAAAAAAAAGTTGGTGACAATTTGAAAGACAAACCCAAGTTATGGACCGCCTTCTTTTCTACACCTGAGGATAATAACTGGGAAGAAACAAACATAAAATCCCTAGAGGAAATAAAACTTAAAAGTTTCATTAGCTTTTGGACAGGGTTCTGCAGCAAAAGGGAAGAAAATGTATCTACATTAAAGGCAGCTGAAAAAAATATGGATGCACATCAAATAATAAGTTCTCCAAAATAGACAGGAAATATTTAGAAAAACAGTCTTCTGTAGGTTCAAAATTTGCAATAATATCCTCTTTCAAAATAAGAGCTCAAAGAAGAGGAAAGTTGAAGGAAAATAAATCAACAAAAGGAGTTGGAAAGTGGCATGCTCAGCTCAAAAAAGAAAAAAGAAAAAGAAAAATGGAAATATTTTGGAGATGAACACTACATTAAAGGACTTAAAAATAAACAAGACTAAATATTGTTAGGAAGCGAGATAGATGGGACTAAGGAGTTACACGAACAATAAAAAGTATACACATAATAATATAAAATACACTAAAAAGATAAATTTTGAAGACATAGACAATGATCTGACATATGCTTAATTGGTGTTCCTGCAGAAAAATAAAATCAAAGAGATAAAAAAATTATTTGAAACCTAATAGAAGAAAATTTGCTTTAAATAATGATTTGAATCTTTGGCAAAAGAGCACGTTGTGTTCCAGGAAAAAAAAATATGGCACAGAATGATAATCAGAAAAATATATCCTGGTGAAATTACCGAACATAAATTAAAGAACCATAAGGAGATGCTGAGACAGAAAAGGCAAAGGATGTACAAAGTGCAGGGTGAAAGTGGAAAACATCTCAGGCATCTCTCAAAAGAAAAACAAAACACTCGATGCCAGGGGGAAAAAAAGGAAAGTAATGCTTTCACCTGAGAATATTAGATCTAAGTTGTTCTGCAAGTATAAAGGCAGCAAAGAAGTGTTCTCAAAATTTTAAGAAATCAGAGAATATAATATCCACGTATTTACGGAAATGCAATACTTCTTTATAAAATTCATCAAATGAGAATTTCTGGTCAGCCTGAAGATAAAGCAGAATTTAGCAATGAAGGAATCACCTTCAGTTAAAAGGTTTCATTGAATCCGTTTAAATATAGAAGGTTGAATAGCTCGGAGTTATGTTTACAGATAGAATGAGAATTTAAATCCTCACATTATCAAGATAATTATGACACTAACAAAAATGGGAATTGGGTGAGAGGAGAGAAGGAAACATAAGTGCTAATCTCTCATCTTTCATAGGAGTCAATCCATAGATGCAATGTAAAGATAAAATATGGGACCTAATAAAAAGGCTCATTTTCCTCACATTTTTACAAACTTCTTTTATTGTCTTTAAAGTAGGCATCTTTTAGGGACTAGGAAATTTAGCCAACTGTGAAGTTAGGAAACAGTTCACACAAGACCACTCTAATTTCTAACTTCAATTATAGTTTGGGAGTCCTTAAGACCATTTTTAGGTTCAATAATTCTAGAAGGACTCACAAAACTCACTAAAAGCACTTATACTTAAGAGTCTCACAGTTTATTACATCTAAAGAATACAGATTAAAATCAGCCAGGGGAAGATGCAATAGGGCAGAATCCAGGAGAGCACCAAATGCAAGGCTTCCCAGTGTTCTCTCTTGTGGAGTCAGAACAGTATTACTTTCTCGTAACCAATATGTAACAAGATACATGGAGTATTGCCAACTAGGGGACCTTACCCAGACATGGTGTCCCAAGTCTTTTGGGGGGCTCGATCATTTAAATCCAGTTGGCTGCGTCCTTAGCTGACCTCCATCCACAACCCCTCAGGAGGTCAAGCCAGGTGACCCAAAGCCCCTCACTATATATCACATTATTGGCGTAACTCAGAGATCCCACTCTAAATCATATTGTTTCTATCTGGTTGCCTAAGGCCCTTAGGCAAATAAATACATTCCTATCTGTCATGACTTTGCCAGGGCTTAGAGATTATTTCCCAGAAGCTGAGAGCAAAAGCAAGACCTCTCATTAAATTCTGAGTTAAGGTTAAATTCTTTACCCCACAGAAACTGATATTTCTTATGCCAAAGAAACACTTCAGTTTAACTTCAGTTCCATATTCTTTTGTTAAATTCAAGAAAATTTAAATTGATTGCATTTATTAAAATGGTATGGTTTCATTTTTCACAACTGATTTTATTAATTTCCTATCTTTCTATCAATTTAAATACACTTCTAATGTTCATCAAATGCATTTTATATATATTTATCAAGAATTTTCGATATGCCTGATGCTGTGAACACAGTCAATAAGAAGGGCTCTGTTCTTATTTGGCCAAAATGATCAATGCAGTTCCAGAACTTCTGGAATTTTTCTTTTACCAGTCGTTAGGCAAGTGGCCAATATCCTGTTCCCCCAGTTACAGATAAAGACCAACAAGATGCAAGTTTGCATTTTAATAAAGAATATTTATGTCTAGAATAATAATATATTTTGCTTTGCAACCTCTTCATAGGCCCTCATCTTAAAATAGGATAATACTAATTTCTGCCTCACAAGGTGTTTTGACGATTAAATCAAATACTGCTCTTAAACTTTTAGCAGTATCTGGCATACAGTACATGCTCAACCAATATTAGTTGTTCTCATTTATATTTTAATTCAAATAATGAATTATAGTTTCAGTTACTTGCTGATTTTACTGATTACTAACCAGAAGTATTTGTGTTTAGTCTTTGTTAATAAGTAATACCATCACATTTATCTCATTAATCTTATTCATCTTTTCCTACTTATTTGTTCCACATTAGTTCATTCCACATCCTCTTCCTCTCTCTATTTGTCCTTCCTTATTATTTTTTCCCACTTGATTTTATTATATCAATTTAAGTTCAGTTTAATAAGATTGCTTTTTTAATTCATCAGGAAAACCTCAATTTGCTTACATATAAAATGAGGAGGTTGAATTGAACTATTTTGTAATTCTTTCCCACGGTCAGATTTTAGTGGATGTATGAATCTTCACTACATGGTAATACAGACATTTCAGGAGCAAGGCAGCTGGAAATATTTGGGGGCAAGGAGAGATGTCCAATAAGTTTGTTTTCCAGTGTGATGAGGATGTTCCAACAAATTTGCCATTTCACACTACAATAGTGCACAGAAGTACTGAGTGTTAGTTTAGGGACACTTCCTATGAAAGGCCTGAGGAAGAGGTCAAAGTAAATCAAATTGCAAGTACTTTTTAGGCATTTGGTCCCTGTTCAAGTGATTGTAAATTAAAAATAGACAACAAAATCCTTGTGTTCATATAGTTTATCTTTTAGTTCTATTAAAATTTTCCATTTCAAGGGAGATTTTGAATGATTGCAAAAAAGAGAAGGCAAGAAAGTGGTCTTCTTCCCTATAATTAGTAAAGTATGCAATTGCTAACAAGAATTGCTTGCGTTCACTCATTAGGATTAAAATTAGTAATGTTTTGCTAAGGTAATGCGCAACATAAAAAAATGAAAGTAAATGCCAGTACACGAGTGCTATTTACTAATACCTTCAATTTTGATGTTCATATATCTAATTTTGCATCAGTAAAGGTTATTTGTTTTAATAAATCCACATTCTAATTCTTTATTTCAATTGAGCATAAAATCTACCACCAGTAGATGTCACTGCACAAATAAGTAACTAAATCTTACTTTATTTTTGCAGTTTCTTCTCACTTTCAACTCGATAAAATATGATTTCCAGAAAGATGAACCCTATAGAAATGAACAGGGCTGATGTAGTAATGCGAATAAAAGGTAATATTCTTGTATCTGAAGATGTCGCCTCAGACAAAGTTTCTGAATTTCTTTTTAAATTACTGCTGAATTTAAAAAAGAAAGAATGGTTATTTCTAATACATAATGTGACTTATTTGGAATTTCAATGCAGGTAGAATGGTTTAATTATTAGATGTTAGGGTCCCCGGGTGAGTTGCTCAGTCGGTAAAATTATTAAAATTTAAAAGTGATTACTATTAGGCTTATATCTTTCTTAATACACCACTTCTGGTATGTGACAATTACATATGTCCAATGATCAAATATAACAATGCACCAAAATATTAAAATAAAGATGGATGACTTAATTTAATATTCTAGGTATAGTTGAAAGTCAGGCAGACTTAGATTTAAATCTGGGCTCTCACACTTAGAAACTGTACTACTTTGGGAAGATCACTCAAAATGTCTGAGCCTTGTTTTCTTCATATGAAGACTAGAGGGGATAGTATTTATTTTGTGAGGTTGACAACTAATTTTTTTTCTAAGGTAAATGATGAATTTTATTTTATTTTATTTTTTATTAATTTTTATTATGACAACATTGATTAACAAAATCCAGTAAGTTTCAGGCATACAATTTAACAATAAGTTATACATATTGCATTGTGTGTTCACCGCCCATAGTTAGATTTCTTTCTGTCACCACATATTGGACCCCTTTTATCCCACCTACCAACCCCCAACCCTGTCCCCCTACTCTCTAGTAACCACTAGACTATTGTCTATGTCCATGAGTCTGTTTGTTTCTCCTGTTCATTTGTTGCTTTTACGTTTATTTCCCACATATAAGTGATATCATGTGGTTTTCAACTTTTCCTGTCTGGCTTATTTCGCTTAGTATGATTATCTCGAGGTCCATCCATGTAGTCACAAATGGCAGTATTTCATCTCTTCTTATGAATGAATAATATTCCATTGTATATATGTTCCACAGCTTCTTTACCCAACTGTCTGTTCTGGACACTTTGGTTGCTTCCATGTCCTGACCACTGTGAATAATGCTGCTATGAACATCAGTGTGCAAATATCTTTTCAGATAGGAGTTTTCAAGTCTTTGGGGTAAATACCCAGTAGAGGGATTGCTGGATCCTATGGTAGATCAATTCTTAGTTTTTTGAGGAACTTCCATACTGTTGTCCATAGTGACTCTACCCATTTGCAGTTCCGCCAGCAGCATATGAGGGTTCTCTTACCCCACAACCTCTCCAACACTTGTTATTCCTTGTCTTATTGATATTAGCCATTCTTACAGATGTGAGGTAGTATCTCATTGTGGTTTTGATTTGCATTTCCCCAATAGCTAGCAGTGTTGAGCATTCTTTCACAGTTTATTGGCCATTTGTATGTCTTTTTGGGAGAAGTGTCTGTTCAGGTCCTCTGCCCATTTTTTAATTGGACTGTTTGTCTTCTGTTGTTATTGAGTTGTATGAGTTCTTTGTATATTTTGTATATTAGGCCTTATTGGAGGCGTTGCTTGCAAATATCTTTCTTCTCCCATTCAGATGGTTGTCTCTTTACCTTACTGATGGTTTCTTTTGCTGTGCAGAAGCTTTTTAGTTTGATGTAGTCCCATTCATTTATTTTTGCTTTTACTCCCCTTGCCTTTGAGGACAAATTCATAAAATCCTCTTTAAGTCCAAGGTCCATGAGTTTAGTTCCTATGTTTTCTTCTATGCAATTTATTATTTCAGGTCTTACATTCGGGTCCTTAATCCATTTTGAGTTAATTTTGGTGTGTGGTGATAGACAACAGTCTAGTTTCATTCTTTTGCAGGTGGCTTTCCGGTTTTCCCAGCACTGCTTATAGGAAAGGCTTTCCTTTTCTACTGTTTTTGGCTGTTTTGTCAAAAAATTATTTGTCTATATAAACATGTGTTTACTTCTGAAATCTCGATTTTGTCCCACTGTTCTGTGTGTCTGTTTTTCTGCCAATATCATGTCATTTTTATTATTGTCACTTTGTAGTATAATTTGAAGTAGGGCAGAGTGATGCCTCCAGCCTCGTTCTTTTTTCTCAGGATAGCTTTGGCGATTGGGGATCTTTTGCGCTTCCATACAAATCTGATGACTTTTTGTTCTATCTCTTTAAAAAGCGCAATGGGATTTCAAAAGAGATTGCATTAAATCTGTATAATGCTCTAGATAATATGGTCATTTTAACTGCATTGATTCTTCCAATCCAAGAACACAGAATGTCTTTCCATTTCTTTGTATATTCTTCAATTTCTTTTAATAGGGTTTTATAGTTTTCATCACATAGATCTTTCTCATGTTTCATTAAATTTATTCCTAGATATTTTATTCTTTTTGTTGCAATTGCAAAAGGAATTATTTTTTCCACTTCTTTTTCTGACAATTCATTATTAGAGCATAGGAACACTATGGATTTTTGAACTATTGTTGACAATTAAATGAGATGATATATGTAAAGCCCTGTGGAGAGCTCAGCATGTGGTTTATTACCCACTTCCTCTTCTCCCTTTCATTCTCCCTCCTCCACCAAGGTAGACTTTCTTATAATTTTTGGTTAGAAATTTTAATGAAAACAAGTACGCCAATTAACTTCCTGCTGCACATAATTAATCTAGAAAATTAAATGTAGAAGTGTGCATTTAGAGTTGTTTAGAGACCCAGTCTGAATAAATCAAGCCAAAATTACTTTTTGCTGCCTCAAAATATGTTTAAACTACATTTCGGAGATGATTTCCTTTAAATCCTTACTTCAAATGTGGAGATAAAGATTGTACACCTGTTTTTTGTTTTGTTTTTCTTTTTACTGGCAGCTGAAAGATTAGAAAAAATATAAACCTTATCTATTAAAAAACATTTCCCAGCCTCTGAATTTCAAGCCAAAGGGAATTTATCAAACATCTTTCTCTAATTCAACTCTATAGATAATGTCTAAAAAAAAACATGCCATTTCTAAAGAGATTGCAAAAAACCTTATCTAACACACTTTGCTAGTTGTCTTTTATTGCAATTATAATAATATCTGAAATTGGAACTTGACTCCCAGAACTGCTTATGCAACCTCAGAGTTTCCTATAAAGCAGATTGTCCCCAAATATTGTTATGAGTTACTAAATATTTTATTTTTCCATTAAAGCATTGTGTCTTGCATAAATTATGCCTATAAAGGATAGATAAGAAAGCACTACGATCTTTTTAAGCATTTGCAGTAATTGATTTCTCAGGGAAGAAATTGTCCCCCATATCCTGAAGAAGAAAAACAAAATAAATTTTAAGGGAAAGACGAGGCTTGGAAAATTCTGAAATATAGGGAATGTAGACTGATGGAATATGTGATGGAGGAGAAGCTTTGGAGTCAGGTATACCTGGTTAAAAAACTTCAACCCAATATATGGTAGCTGTATGATTTGGGGTGAATTACTTTTTTATTCTTCAGTTTCTTAACCTATAAATGAAGATAATATGAAGGCCTGTCTTACAGGTTCGTGATGAGAATCAGATGGGATACATATGTAAAGTACTCAGAAGAGTGACTGGTACCCAAAAGGTGCTCAATAAGTGTAATAATGACAATGATTATGATGATGATGGTAATGATGGTTTTGGTGATGATGACGATGAGAGGGTCTCTGCTGTAACAGAGCAGGCTCATTTAGGCCCGTAGCAAGTGTGCCCCTGGAAATCAGAATGTGCAGAAGGATGGGGAGCCATGGAAGTTAGAGAGTATTAAATGACATAAATTGCTTTTCAGCTTGCTGGAATTCAACCCCATCTAACTCATCACAAGGATGTTGCCTCCCTTCACAGGAGGTAAAGCAAGTCAACAAACGAAAATCCTCCAAAATCTTACAAGGCAGTGAATGCTGCTCCCCTGTCTTCTACCCTTCTCTTAGAAGTTTTTCACCTTGCAGATTGTTAGGCAATATCTTGATTCATTTGAATAAATTAGATTGAAAAATTACTTCAGATAATGTATCTAACTATAATTAAAAGTAATAAATTTTATGTCTCATCTCTTGCCCACCACGGATTTCTAGACTAACATCTAGAGGACTAAAACATTTTTCTAAACTTCTAATAACATATTAATTAGATCAGAGATAATATTGTACAAAAACCTTGTTGCAAAATCATTGAGACTTGAATTTGAGTTCTAGGTCTATTGCTTTCTATTTATTGGACTTTAATAACCTACTTTACTCTTTTGGGCCTTTGTTCCTTGCCAGTGAAATAGGAATTATAATTATCAACATCAAATGATTTCTGTGAAGAATAAACAAGATGACAGTTGCAAAGGGCTCATGAGGCTCGCTTCATGGGAAATGCCCAATAAATATTCCTACTATCATAACTTTATTAGAATGATCATTATGGTTATTTATATAATTGTCATTATTATCAGTGGTAAAATCTACATAATCTAAAAGAAAGGTGGCCATTAATCTACCCACTCAGGATGTGAAATAAATTTAATATACTTTTTTTTACATTTGATTTCTTTTTTGTTAGTTTTTCCAAAGTAATTTGTGTTTGTGGCAATCTGTGAAAGGATATGTTAATTTTGCTCTAAGCACCTAGAGGAAATTATGTCAGATATGATAACAAGAAGTTCTGAGGAAAGTAAGATAGACCACACTGGCTGTGTTAGATGTAATTCAAGTACATGCATGGTATGTATAATAATCATTTTAATCAGACCATTGAAGAATGCCTTTCCCTCACAGGAGAACCCGGACTCCTCATTTCTCAAGTGAGAGCAAAGAATCCCTTCTTGGTTCTGCTGGGAAGAAGAAGAACAAAGAAAAGAAATTGCTTTGTATTGTTTTTAAGAAGGGAGATGTTTATTTTAACACAGGAGATTTAATGGTCCAAGATCAGGAGGACTTCCTTTATTTTGGGGACCATATTGGAGACACTTTCAGGTATGTAATATCATTAGTTGCACTGACTGTTCCACGATTGTGAACCATGCTCCGAGCAAAGCTCTGAAGAAGCATCATCAGTCCTGTGCTCTTCACCTTCGGGGCAGATTGAGCCTTATTGTACCAGTCATGACCCTCCTTTTAAAAATCCATTGCCCATCTGTTTCTAGATTGAAACATAAATTAAGTTTTGATGTCAGTTTTTACAATTATTTTAATGAATCCATTTGGTTCAAATTAGTGAGCTTTTTTTTTTTTTTTTTACTATCAGACAGATGGGAAGTCTAGATGGTAGGGTTAAAACAGAAAACCAGTTTGGTCAAATATGGCATAATTCTTGACCTAATTATAAAAATAATGAAGTGACAAATTTTCTCTTTCTATTATATTCTTTTTTAATTACTTAAAATTATTTTAGGCCTATGAAATTATTTTACTTTACTAATCAATAACTATAGAATATTGAAGGACAGACAGTAGACATTCAAAAAACACTTGAATGAATAAATGAAGTACACTTCCTACTTCCTCACCTTCTTGTGCTATGTTAGGAGCTCACTTTATGTAAAATTATATTGATTAAAATAAAATATGCATTAATACACACTAAAAGAGCCAAAGGGATTAATCCCTAGAAATTAAAGCGGGTCAGTACAGTAAAAAACAGCTATAGCTTTCATGTCAGTTTTTTCTATCTCTATCATTAGCAATAACTAATGTTTGTACTTAATTATTATATTACAAAATGAAGAGAGAGTTATCATTTTATTTTTGTGACATAATAAAAAAACAGTGACAGTACGCAATTTATACCAATGATACATAAAGTAATTTTAACTAAAAAACAAATAACAATTTTGTTGACTTAAAAACAAAGTGTTTCTTTAGAAAATGAATTTCATTTTGAAAACTGCCATTATTTTTGATTACTATGTGCTTGCACAGAGACAACGCAAGGCACTAAAACTAAAACCGGGTACCTAGTTCTCCAAATATAGGTGCACTAACTGGAAATTGTTTTTATTGAGATGGAATGTTGCAACCACAGAGGTTGCTAATGTTATTGGAATGTTGGATTTCATATAAGAATGTGAACAATTTCAACACCAAAAGGATCTTTCATGTTGCCCTTTTATACTTGCACCCAGCTCCTTTCTGCCCCACCCTACCTCACCCCAGAAATAATGTATTTTAATGGAGTAGAAAATTGACAAATTAAATAATATTTTAAGTATTTTTTCCGTAAGGCAACTTAAAATTCATTTTTATTAAGCAGAAGAAATATTTTGCCATAAGACTACTCCAGAAGACTAAATCAAATTTAGAAAATATTTTAGCATCATTAGTCACCTAAAAGCACTTGAGCCATGACCATTATGTTTATTACAGTATTTGCTATAGTCAGCAAAATGCATGACACTTAGTTGGCAGTCAAAATACTTATTTAATAAATGAATTAATGCTCTGGTATAAGCAAAAGAATAAGTTACTTTTGACAAAATGAATAAAACAATTATGTTATTAAAAAATCTGTTGATCACAAATTTTAAAATGATTCTCTTGCCAATAAATTTACAAAAAAAAATTTAAGCGTGATATTACTCAGTATGGCTGGGAAGAAATAATTTGGTCCTTTCATTCTGCTTGTGGAAACACAAGTTGTTATAGCCTCTCTAGAAAACAATTTGGTAAATAGATGATTAGATTCTTAGAATTCACATATATTTTGACTTAGTAATTTTATTCCCAGAAATTTATCCTTAGTAAGTAATCTAAGATATACAAATGTTATATAGAAAGATGTTCTCTTCAAAGTATTATTTATAGTAGTAAAAATATTTGATGTTCTCTCTAGGTTCAAGAATTAGAGTGAGGTTAATTAAAATATTATAATTAGATGAGAGCTCCTGAAACCATTAAAAAGTGCTGTCTTGATAAAATTACCTAACCTGGGAAAATATACCTGGTATAGTATTTTTATAAAGGCAGAACATCAAATCGTATAAATATAGTGAGCTTCTAATTTTCTTTTTAAAAAGGGGGAAATATATGTGTTTTTATGGTCACATTGAATTCTGAAATGACAGTATTGGGTAGAAAAGGGGAGAAAAGGGATGAGAGCAGAGAAGGAGGTTCAACAAGAAACTGAGTCTACGGCCATGCCACCTGGAACGTACCCAATCTCATCTGATCTCAGAAGCTAAGCAAGGTCAGACCTGGTAGTACTTGGATAGGAAACCACCTCGGCATACCAGGTACTGTAGGCGTTTGAGAGAGAGAGAGAGAGAGAAAGAGAGAGAGAGAGAGAGAGAGAGAAATTGATTCTTGAATTAGTCCAGAAGGATGAATACAAATGACTAGTTACTCATAGAACTTTATATGGATCTATTCATGTCATCTAATATAAAACAAGATTGCTTCCCCAGGCTTGAAACTGCCACCAGAGATACATACTTACCTCCTTTACATTCCTTAAAGAAGAGATTCTTAAATTTTCTAGATTCATGGCATTTTTAGTGTCTCAGTAATTGTTTCATGACATTCTTGTACCAAAACAAACACCTAAACATTTGTTTATTCAGTAGTTAAGTCAAAACAAACTAATAAGTATTAAGGTCTAACAAATTAGTTGTCATTTGAAAAAATAATATATGTAATAAATTGAAAAAAAAGATGACTTTGATTTCATTTTCAAATAACCACAAGTAGTAAAGAGATGTAGGATGGGCATTGCACAACTCATCAAACCTTGGAACTGGGTTGGACTGAACAGGACCAGCCTAATTCCATATTACACATTGATTTTGGTCTTTATTTGCTTTTTATGATAGCACCACTGAAAACTCTGTTTCCCAAAGATATGGCATCATTGAAAAGAATGTATCACAAACTAATATTGAAACTCAACTACCTTGAGCTAGTAGTTTGCGAGTGGTGACCAATAGATATTACTGGGTTTACCTTGAAATTTTAAATATACCATAGAGATCCTGGAAATTCACTGAGGTATACCATAAGGCACCTCAGTGCATAGTTTGGGAACTCAAGTTTTAGATCATTCTTTACTTTCTCTGGTTCTTAGAGTATTCTGCCTTATGGAATAGATTGCTGCCTTTTATATCTTTTATCATCTTGGTGTCTAATAGCATTCTCTGTACATAATATTGTATTGACATTGAATTGAAGAGATAAGCCTACGTGTTTTGGACATATTTGTAATCAGTTGTAATCAGTTATTGCCTGTGTTCATAAAGTTCACAAGTAAATTAAGCTAAAGACTTAAATGTTCTAGAGGGCATTTTTTTATTTCTAATGTTAAATTATTAGTAGTAAATAGAGATTGCCATTGGATATGAAAATTTTATAACTCAATCTTACAGTCCATATGGTTAAATATGTTATTTATATATTTTTTATAATATTAAATGATTCTACTAATCCTGGTAATTGCTTTAAAGGAAAAGACAGAAGTGACAGAGACATTCAAACAAAAGAATTTGCAGTTGGTGGAAGAAAGATTTAGTCCACTAAAAATTGTTGATCCATTTTACTTCATGGATAACTTGAAAAAATTTTATGTGCCATTGACCAAAGAACTTTATGATCAAATAATATTAGATGAAATCAAACTTTAAGATATTTTATATGTGGAATCATCATAGGCTTTCTTAAAAGAGATAAGAGAGTATGTAGTTCTTTAATATGAAATGGAGGAAAGGAACTAATATTAGTTAAGCATGTTTTTTAATTTCTTTAATATACAATGGCTTTTTTTAATTAAGAACTTTAATTTGTCTTAACTGATATCAAACTTTAATTGATCATTGTTTTTACCTTGTTAGAGATTCAATGCATAGCTAAATATTTTCCTTAATCATAAAATTTTTATAAATAATTAATAACAGTTTACTTACTACAACTGTACTTTTTAGTATTTAAAGTTTCTAGTTTTGAATAAATTGTTAAATTTTACTCAGATATTTGATTTTTATATTTACTGTCCTGTAATTCAATAAAATCATCTTTATTAATATGTTTTGAAGTTTTCTTCTGATGTACATAATAGTAAATTTCCAATAAAAGGAAACTCTCTCAATGCACTCCTGTCTCCCTTATCTTAAACTCGCATTAAAATGATAGAAGAAATATAAAAATATGAAACAACAAAGCTAGAAAACTGGTAAACCCAAAGCATTTAGAAATTTTTTGAAGATACATAAATGGGATCAAATTCATGACAAAATTCAATCGAGCAATAGAAACCACTCATAATACAGGGAAAGAATATACAAGATTATAACTCTAGTTTTATTTGTGAGTAGTTAAATGGGGAATGTATTACAAAGAGAGTATAATAAGCACAATTGTACTTAACTCAGACTGGAAGCACCAAGCTCCTGTTTGCTTTAAGCTGGAGCCACATGAATGACTTTTTTAACAGCTATCTTCCATAGGAGGGGGTTAATTATTACTTATTCATTGACAAATATGTATCACACATCTGAGAAGTGTATGCAAAGACCCTAGTATAGAAGTGAATTTGGCATGTTGGGTGAACAGAAAGGCCATTATTCCAAAGTGCCCGAAGCATAATAAATGCAGAGGAGAAAATTCTGAATATAAGAAGATTAACTTGTAGGCGAAATATTTGGATTTTATTTCAAGTGTAATAAGAATCAATGGAAATCATGACAGAGACACTATTAAAAAGATTATACCAACTATTATTTAGAAATTAGATTTGGAAATGAAGCAAAAGTGAAAATGAGAAGCCAATTAGAACTACTTGTTTTGATGAGTTTTATATGTCAATTCGGGTAGGCTACAGTGTGCAATTGTTTTGGTGAACATTATTCTAGATGTTGCTGTGAATGTATTTCATGGATGTGATTAAATTTGCAATAAGTTGACATTAAGAGATTACTCACCATAATGTGGGTGGGCCTCATCCAATCAGGTGAAGGCCTTAAGAGCAAAACAGATTTCCTAGAGAAAGAATGCTGCCTCAAATCCATAATGCAGAAATCCTGCCTAAGTTTCCAGGCTGCCAGCTTGCCCTAGAGATTTTTTTTAACACTTTAACAGTAAGGCATATATATATTTACACTGTGTGTTCATCTCTCATAGCTAGATTTCTTTCTTTTTTTTCTTTTTTTACCTTTTTTTAAATTAAGTTTATTGGGGTAACATTAGTTAATAAAATTATATAATTGTCAGGTGTACATTATAATTTGACATCTATATATTCTATTGTGTGATTACCACCCAAAGTCCAGTTTCCTTCAGCTACCATATATTTAATCCCCTTTATCCACTTCATTCTCCCTTTCTCCCCTATATTTGACCTCCTTTACCCTGCCTACCTCTCCCCTCCTCCCCCAACCTCTACCCTCTGGTAACCACTAGTCCATTGTCCTTGTCCATGAGTCTCTGTTTGTTTGTCCTTCTCATTTATTGCTTTTAGGTTTATATCCCACATATAAGTGATATCATGTGATTTTCAACTTTTTCTGTCTGGCTTATTTCGCTTAGCATGATTATCTTGAGGTCCGTCCATGTTGTCACAAATGGCAATATTTCATCTCTTCTTATGGCTGAGTAATATTCCATTGTATATATGTATCACAGCTTCTTTAGCCAATCATCTATCATAGAGCACTTTGGTTGCTTCCATGTCCTGGCCACTGTGAATAATGCTGCTATGAACATCAGTGTGCAAATATCTTTCCAGATATGGGTTTTCAAGTCTTTGGGGTAAATATCCAGTAGAGGAATTGCCAGATCATATAGTAGATCAATTCCTAGTTTTTATGAGGAACCTTCCATAGTAGCTGTACCAATTTGCAGTCCCACCAACAGTGTATGAGGGCTCCTTTTTCTCCGCATCCTCTCCAACATTTGTTTTTACTTGTCCTGTTGATTATAGCTATTCTAACAGGTTGCCCTAAAGATTTTTGACTTGTCAGCGCATACAGTCATCTGAGCCAAATTACTCTAACTCTGGATAGATAGATATAGATGATAGATAGATAGATGATAGATAGATAGATAATAAATATAGATAATGGATATACATAAGATTATACACACACACACACACACACACACACACACACATATATAAACACACACGCATATAGTTATAGCTCAGGTAGAGTTAGAAACAGGAGTGATTAGCGAAGTAGGAGATAAATGAGTGCTATAGTGTCACAGACCTATCAAGGGAATAGTCAATAGGATGGAATGATACTGGTCGCTCTAGAAAGATAAGGCTAGAAAGAAAAGTGTTACATATGTTTATCAAAATTAATGTCATTAATGACATAAGCCAAAAGTAATTTTTGACTGTGGGAGAGACAGCAAAACAGATTCAGATAGGTTGAAGAGCGAACAGTAGATGAGGAAGTGGAGATAATTCTTTTATGAAATTTTGCATTAAACAAGGACAGAGAAATAAAGACTTTTGAGGGATATGTAGAGTCAAGAGAGAATTTAAATATTTATGTTTTGTTTTAACTAGATCATCCTGATTTAAATAAAACAATGCATCAATAAAATAAGACGAAAATACACATTGATAAGTCTTGGTTCCATTCTAATTTCGTCTCCCATCATTGATAAACATTTTTTATTTTATTCATTTCTTGTGAAAACTTTCAGTGTTTCTTTATGAAGATATAGTGGATATGAATACATAGTCTTATTTCTGTGTCCATTTTAAGCATATAAAATACTATTCTGTACCTGAAGTTTTCCATTTAATAATGTACATTGGAGACCTTCCCAAAAAAGTATAGAGAGAGTTTTTCCATTTTTGTAGTAGTTTTTCATGCATATATCACATTTTATTTAAGCAGACCCCGATTAATGCACTCTTAGATGGTTTTCAGTATTGTGCTACAACAGACAATGCACAAATTAGTGACCTTGTAAATATTTCTTCTTGTAAACATCTAGGTGCATCTGTTGGATAAATTCCCATAAATGAGATTGCTGGACCATGTTTTTATACTGTAGGTAGATATTGCTAAATAGAATGAGTAGAGTTACATAATTTTACATTTCCATCAGCAATATATGAGGGCCTGTTTTTTTATTCTCTTACCAACTGTTGTGAAACTTTTAAATTTTGCCAATCTGATAAGTGAAAAATAGAAGCTAAGCATACTTTCAGTCTGTGTTTCTCTTATTGTGAATAAAGTTGGACATTTTTATATGCTTGAAGAATTATGTTCTCTGGATTATTTGTGCTCATTACCTTTGTCCATTTTTTTTACCATGTTACCTATCTTTTCTGAAATCTTTATTTAAGAAATTATCCCTTGTCTGCGATGTGAGTTGCAGGTATTCCCCTACATTTTCATTTTTTATTTGATTTTTGGTGTTTTTTTCCAAGCAGAATTTTTTCTTCTGTTCTCTCTTTCCTCTTCTTTCTCCCTCTCCTCCTTCTTTTTCTCCTTCTCTTCTCTTCTTTTCTCCTCTTCTTCTTCTCTCCTTCTCTCTCCCCCCCTCCATCTCCTTTCATTGTCTCTTCATTCTTTCTTCCTTCCTTTCTTTCTTTTCTTTCCCTTCCTTTCTTACTCTTCCTTCTTCTCCCTTTCTTCTTCTCTCCTTCCCTCCCTTACTTCCTTTTATGTAGTTAAATATTTTGATCTTTCCTTTTTGGTTTAACTCCTTTTGAGTTAAGCTGGAAAGGCTTTAGCCTCCCCAGTATTAGAAAGAAATTGGTTTATATTTTCTTTCAGTGTTTTTATGGGTTGTTTTTTTCTTTATATTTAAATATCTCATGTATCTAGAGGTTATCCTCATATATAGTGTGTGGTATTAATTTAACTTCAACTTTTCCGGGTGATAATCTTGTTGTCTCAAGACCATTCATTTAAAATTTTTTCTTCGTCCTATTGATGTCACTTTTGTTGTAAATTCTTGTCTTTGTTTTAACTTTTTGATCATTTCCTATTGGTCTGTCTGTTCATTAACCAGTAATACACTGCTTTAATTGCTGAGGGTTTACGGTATGTTTTAATATCTAGTATGACTCATTGCCCTTTATGGCTCCTCCTTTTTCAAAGTTATCTTAGATGTTTTTGCTTGTTTATTTTCCCACATGAACTTTTAAAATCACTTTGTCTAGTACTAGGAAAGGGAAATATTTTTAAATGTGGAAAATAACGGAGCATATTTATATACTGAGGAAAATAGTAGAGAGGGTTAAATGCAAAAGAGAAAGGGGAATAATCAAGAACAATTATTAAGAGGGGAAGAGAACATGAGTTCCAGAACATATAAAATAAGAATGACTTTCAATAGTCAAAGGGACATTCATTCTATGGCAAGAAAAATGAAGATAATTGGCATATACACTTACAGTGTTTGAATGCTATGAAAATGAAGGTGTCCTCATCTGATGACTTGTATATTCTCAAATAAACATGAGGAGAGCCATCAGCTAAATGTAGTTGGGTGGATGAGGACTGGAAGATTGGAAAAGCATGGAAAGTATAACATAATAGAGAAAAACTGAAAAACCAATCGGAGAGCAATAGTGACCGATGACATGAATTGGAGAGAGAAGAAAGGTATAAGCCCCTTAAAGTTTTCAGTGGTGGAGGTGGAGGTATCAAGATATAAGGATGTTAAAGCTGGACCAGGAAGCATAATAGTCCAGAAGAGACCATGAGGTACAAGGAGCACAACCTCTTGACCACAGTATTTGGGGCGTATGAGAATTTACAGCCTTCACTTTAGTGGACCATAGAAAAAATGGTTCCCTTCAGGAGAGCCTGGTTTTTAATATGCAAATATTGGAAGGGTGGGTTTGATAAGACATTGAAGGTTTATAGGGGATTTCGTACACACTCTCTGGGTTTCAAGAGGTCCCAGAGGAAAGTCTGGGCAGCAGGGACAGTTAATAAATGAGAATTTAAAAAAAAAAAAAAGATATAATACATAGCCATAGTTTAGAACCCTGGGACAGTTGTTAAAAACAAGTTTCCAGAGCTTAGTCAGAGTTTCTGACTCACTAGAGCTAGGTAGCACCTGAGAATCTGCATATTAAAAGCTGCACAAGTGGTTGTTATGCACTCTGGTCTTAAGAACATTTGTTTCTTGTTGAAGGCTGGGGACTAAGGTAATAAAGATTTCCTACGGTCTTGGGGAGGAGTGGCCAACTTCACAAGGTCAGGAGTGTTACTGAGAAACTCATATACACTTTCAACCTTTTCACCTCATTGTTGAAATGTGACAGAGTACACAGATGGTAATCATACAGCTATGCTCCTATCTCCAGAAGGATTTGAGTCAAAATGTGTACATAGATTGGATGTTAGATTAAATCATGAAACCAAAATTCTGAATAAGAAAAAACAATTACAGCATTTGCAGTCCCAGATTTAGGAAAGGAAATAGGTTATTCGTTCACTATCTTTTTCACTGTGACTTTTCTTTGTGCTATTTCTTGAATGTACTATTATCTATAAGTGGACATCCAAGTCAAAAAAAATGCCATTTTCTGTTTTATAAATTGTCAATGACATAATGGAAAATTAAAGCAAATTCTCCATATATTAAGAGTTGCAGTTTTGAGACCATAAATTATATTTTCATGCAAACAAACTAAAAATATTGAAGATAATACCCAAAACCTTATGCCAAAAGAGCAATAATATAATGAACAAATTTCTGTCAGACTGAGTATAGCAAACAAAAAGGCAATTCATTTTGATATTGCCAAGAAAACCAATATGAACTAATTGGCTTATATCAAAGATAATAATCAAACCTACTTCTGTAAATCCTGCATTAGTCAACTGTTTTAGCGATTGATAAAAAAACCAAACTAGTAAACTTGAAAAAAAAGTACATGAATGGTCCATTGTTTTTGATCCATATCAGAACACCTTCGTACCCTATTTAAATCCCAAAAGAAGACATTGTTTGAAGCTATTATGATCTAAAGGTGTGCCATATGCAAACACGAAAACATATTTAGGTCGAATGGAGTTTTGTAGTAAAATGAATCATTGTCTAGCAAAAACACAAGTAGTACTTTAGTAACAATATAAAAATATTGATTTAAGAAAAAGAGAGAAAGAAAATTCTCATATTATTTACTGGCATCTGAGGTTTATGATTAAAAGTCTTCAATAAGAAGGAGAGAAGATGATGAAGATAAGTTCTCTGTATTTATTTATTTATTTTTTACTTTTCCTGAGGTAAAATTTTGCAATGATCAGAAGAGAACAGGCTGAAAAAATGTGAATTATTTTCTTCTCCAGCACATTTCATTCCTCACGGCATTTTAAAAATCTAAAATTTAACATATCAAAAAAATTACAATAAATAAAATTACACATACATTAAAAAACTGGTTAATTACCTAGCACTTTTTTTTTCTCATCTGAGTAGTTAAGTTTCTATTCCAGACTGAATTTGACTCTCTAATCTTATTCCTTCTCAAGTAGAGCTATTTTCACCTCACAACTCATCTAATTTAAAGAATTCCATGTAACTTAAGAGCTTCCCCTCCAATATTCACTTTCATATCTGTCCTTGTGAGTTTGAGACCAAGACTCTGCATTCTACCCCAGGAACCACCCTTTCACCTCTCTCCCTTCCCTCCTCAATACCCTCTCAACTAGCTAGGGTGAGAGACATCCATTACTTCAAAGTTGGCCTGTTACAGCAGAACACAGAACAAAGAAGTCAGTACTTCATTTCTGAGCTTCAGAAGTGTAAGCTGTGAAGTCAGTCAGAGTTTCTTCTTCCAATTATGTTTTCCAGACTGGAGGGGTGGGGGAGGGGTGGGCAGATACAAAAGGGTTAGATATCGCTGTGATTTCCAGAGAATGGGCTCTGTGCCCTGGCTGATGTCTGAGACCAAATACCAAGAAAGAGAAGAACAGTAGAAACCCTGATTGGGGCACTGGTGGGCTGTGGGGGGGCCAGGAGGTCTAAACCCCTGGAAAGCATCACAACCTCAAGACCCCTCTCTTCAATGTGGTGTGGTGTGAACAGGAATTGCCTGTTGCATGTCTAGATACAGTCTAAGATAGACTGAGAAAATTCTTCTTGTGCCAAGTATTTCTCCAGGCCTTTTAGAAGGGCACTGTAGTAATGAAAGAACTGAATGAAACAAGAAGCTTTGAGGATGGGAAGGAGGAAGACTCAGCTGCCACTGATGTGCCCCTGGTCCAATCTGCTGGCCACATGGGCTGATGAGATGATGAAGAACTCAGCAGATGCCAGCATGAAGTGGTCAAAGTGGCCGAGGACTGCTATCATTTCCTGCGCACCTGAGATTATGGCCTGATAACTTTCACCAGTCACCACTCATGTTTTCCCTTCTTCTTCAATGTTTACTTCACTGAATAAGAGGAATGAATTCCTTCTTTTTCATAAAATTGTTAAAACAAATAGCATCTGCCTACTTATGTATCAATTAAAGATTTTAATAATATGTGTGTATATGAAATTTAATAATGAAACAGGGATTCAACAATTTAGAGTATTATTTACATAATTATTTGTTTAAAAAATTTTATAATACCTACTCCTGTTGTAGTTTAAAATTGCAATATATTAAAGATTTAGTTAAAAAATATTAATAGAACGTGAATTCTGTAAAAGATTATAGTTCATTGTGAGAAATATTCAGGAGAAACATAAACAAAATTAAAAGAAAAGAATAAACAATTTTCAAAGGTTACAGATGATGTATTTGAACATTTTGAAAAGCAGCTGGTTTACAATCTTAATATGCATGACCTAGATGATAAACAATTTTAAATGAACTTTTTTGCTAATAAATCCATGTGATTAGATACAATAATTCAGAAATAAACAGTTGTACAAAGATTTTATTGAGTTTACAGGTTAGGCCTTTTCCTATAACTGTAATGTCTTTTTTTATCCCAGTTATATGAACCTAAATTTTTTTTTAAATAAGGATAACATAACAGTACAGACTGGAGTATCTTCATTGTCTAGCATAGTACTTGGAACATAGAGGCTTTAAAAACAATCTTTTTAAAATGAATGAATGAATGAATGAATGGATATTATCTCCTTTTCTAAATATTATACTACTATTAATTTAGCTTAAAATTGCATACTCTTAAAAACTCATATTAAACATGGAGTCAACTAAAAAACCATAACACTTTATTTGTGACAATATTTCTGTGAAATCACATCTTTTCCATTGCTTTTAAGACAAGCTAATTTGTTTTTTTTCTATTTTTTTTTTCATTGGTCTCGAAATATAGGATCATTTGACCATGTTTCCATAGTGTCTAAATTTTACATTAGAGGACTGGAAGCAATATTATCATTTTGTGGGTTTAAATATCTAATTTTAGAAGTTTTTTTTTTCTTTTTACAATTTATAGAGTAGCTGTTAGAGTCCTACCAAATGTTAGAAGTAAATTTAAAATGCTTAACTGACATCCACAATTATTAATTTTATTTGGCTGATGTTAAGAGTAATGATAATCAACCAAGAGCACATGTGTCATAAAGATGATAATTATTTTTTTTTTAGTTTATTTTTATTATGGTGACATTGGTGAATGAAATCGAGTAAGTTTCAGGTGTACAATTCAACAGTAAGACATATATATATATATATATATATATATATATATTGCATTGTGTGTTCACTGCCCATAGTTAGATTTCTTTCTGTCACCAGATATTTGACCCCTTTCACCCCACCTACCTTCCCCCTCCCTTCCCCCTTCCCACCCTCTGGTAACCACTAATCTATTGTCCATGTAGAGATGATAGTTAAATGGATGTTGCAGTATACAGAATAATGCCACACACACACACACACACACACACACACACACACACACACACACACACACACACACACACACACACCGTAAAGTGTCTGTGTCCTATTTCTCAGAACCTGTGAACGTTACCTTCCATACAAGAGGAACTTTACTGATATAATTAAATTAAGGATACAGAGGTGGGAAGACTCACCTAGATTATCCAGATGGGCCCAATGTAATTGAAGGAGCCCTTATAATGGGAAAGAGGAAAGCAAGAGACCCAGAATGAAAGCTGGATTCATGAAAATAAAAGCAGAGAGATATGAAGAAGTTAGGCTTCTGGCTTTGAGGATGGAGGCAGGCGCCATAGGCCAAAGGAAGCAAGTGACTTCTAGAAGCTGGAAAAGGCAAGAAAACAGATCCTCTCCTGAGCCTTCAGAAGGAATACAGCTCTGCCAACACTCTTGATTTTAGGACGTCTGACCTCCAGAGCTGTAAGAGTAAATGCTAGTTGTTTAAAGTCACGAAGTTTGTGGTAATTTGTCACATCAGCTAAAACTAATGTAAATGCCAAGCTCTAGGAGAGAAGAAGATTGAGGTAAAGACAGAAACTATGTCAGGTCAATAGGAGCCTATCTCATCCTGATTCTGAAGTCCTCTTGGAAGTAGCCTGTCATACCATAGGATCGTGAGATTACTCTTTCATCAGGAAGGGATCAACCTGAAGCACTAGAGGTTCCTGTTTCAAGAAATTCTGCATTTGGAGAATATCCCTCAGGAGATCTCTAACTGCTCCCCTGACAGATCAGATCGTATGCATTTATCTGGAAAAAGTGTCCACAGTTTCCTCAGTTTATCAAAGTAAGTGCAAGACCTAAAAATTTTAAGAACCACTAAATTTGAATATTGGTTTATTCTTTGTGTAATTTTAGTTTAAGTAATCTGTAAAATTGCCAATTATCATTAAAATTGCAATCATATGAGGATGTAAAAGAAATGACACTTCAGTGATTACAGATGAGTTCTTTCTGTCCTCCTCAGGGGTTTAAGTGGAGCACACTTCACAAATGGGAGATGCTCTCATTTACACTTATTTGTCTGGTGTCTATTAGTGTTGTGCTGGTAACCAGTAAACTTTTGGATTTGTTATCAGGCCCCTTAGTAGCCATGTAATTTAATATGCTCTCACTTAATTTGCACCAGTGAGAATCCGCTAGGGGTCAGAAAGTCTCTTGAAGCACATAATTAACCAAGAGTGATCTGGAATTTAGTGCAGGCCTGGATCGTTAATGATTCTAGGAAGCAGTATGATAGGGGAAGAATGAATCAGAGCTTGACAAGTACCACAGAAGGAAGAGGGTATTTTGAGTAGTTACCTATAGCTAGTCAGTGGTTCTCAGGTGTTGTTCTGGACAAGCAGAGTCAGCAGCACCTGGGAACATGTTAGGAATGGAATTCTCTGGCTACATTCCAGACTTACAGAAACAAACTCTGGAGGCAGGGCCCAGCAATGTGTCTTAACAAGATTTAACACCTCCAGGTGTTTCTAATACCAAAGTTTAAGGATCATTTAACTAAGTATAAAATCCCTTATCTGATTATAGAGTATTTTGCATTAATATCGTATTCAAGAAACAATATTCAAATTATAAATTAGTTTTCCATGGTGGGGAGAGAGAGAGGGAAAGAAAAGAATGAAGGCAAAGCAAATTAACAGGAAAACAAGGGATCAATTCAAATTTTTTTCTTGTCTTTCTCTTTTCTCTTCTTTAAAAAAAAAAATGCTAACAATCCTTTTCTGATCACTTGTGGCTACAAATAACTACTTCTTTCTAGGGCACTGGCTCTTCTCCTAGGAACCACTTAGGAGTTAGGAGACTGTGAGAAAGTTTCCAGGGGTTTATGAGCCTCTTAGGCATTTTTCCTGTGATTAGATTTTTATCATGGAGTCAATAGTTCAACATTAGCTAATTTCCTGTTGTCTGAACAGCTAACTTTATAATTTCAAGCATATCAAGGTCAAATTAGATTAAAGCAAAATGCATCGGCTGTGAGTGGCTTAGAGCAAACATCAGTGAACATAGCAATCTGATTTAAAAATTTCTTAGCTCTCTTAATTTGACATATTCTCCTAATTTAACTCCAGCATGACCTTCCTTAGTTTTAATGTTTAATCAGGTGTGCCTAAACCTAGGATCGCCATATGACAAATGCTAAACAAGAAAGGATGCTATGACAGCAGGTATAAACCAGGAAAACAAGGATTTCTATTTAAAATCTCAAAGGCTAATATAAATAGGAGAAGATTGACAGGTACAATGAATTGTAGTGAATGGTTCAAAGACCCATTTCTCAGCTCCTATTTTGTATCAAATTTTTAGGCATGTCCTCTTCTTTGACTTCTGCCATCTCAGATATTCACCTTAACCTGACCATTGACATTTCCTTTGGTTGAAGGACTAGGTGTTTTTGAAATCTAAAGGTAGCCTTAGTGATGAGACTGTAGCCCTTGTGAAACTAATCAATGAATCTTGCATAGCTTAGAGTCCGATCATAAATCATCTACACTGCTACCCTTCTACAAGCATATTTACATCTATATCTTCATTAAGCAAATTTACCTACCCTCAGATGTGAAAAATGTCCTTGTTTTATTACCAAACATATACCACTACTTTCTATCCAGACTTCTCTTCTCACTTGGTATTGTCTCCATTAATTATGCAATTTTTCTCCTGTATTTATCCTAGCAGTCCCCTGGGTCTTTCCCCAAAGGTCTATTGTGCCTTTGTTATTTCTACTTCCTTACTTCCTTTGCATTTTATTCAATCTTATTTTTGATGCCATAATAATGTCAAAATTGTTCTCTAAAAGTCCTTGATGATCAACATATTGATAAATCCAATGGCGTTTTAGTATTTTCTGTTTAGATTTACAGGCTTTATTTGACATCTTTGAGAATTTATTTTTTTTTACACCCTCAAATCTCTTGATTTAGGATATTACTTCATATGGATTCTCTTCTATTTCATTTCAAAGTCTTTTCTCACTCTTTTTTCAACTCATTTCTTAAATATTGATGTACCTCAGAGTTTCAACATACTGTATTTCTTCTGATCATAATAAACTACACCATTATCCATTCACTCAATTACTCAAGTCAGAAACTTTTATCTGATTAGAGGCAGAAATTACTCTTCAGCTTTTAATACGATAAGATATTATTGAATATCTCCCTGCACTGATTGCCCTTCCCCAATGCCCTTCTCTACTTGGCTAATTCATACTCATTATTCAATAGCCATCAGAGACTTTATCTTTACCAGGAAATTTTCCCTACTCCATAAACAGTTTCTGAAGAAAACTGCATCAAGCAATGTTTGAAGTATTAAAATAAAGTTACTGAGTCTATCTCTTGCCAACTGACTGCACATTTCTCATTCACACTAAGAAAAGAAACTGAAAGCCTTTAAGTTGTTTAAGACTAACTCCCATTTAAGTTCTGGTAGCTGTCTCTTAGAAGTTGTTAATTGGTTGTACCATCTGGCCTTGTTTTCGTTATTAAGAATAACTAAACATAAAGTTATGAAACTGTGAGAAATATTCACAGGAGCCCCCAATTCAACATAATTTACATACTAGAACTGTCAACTATTCCAGAATAGCTCCAGAGAACCATAATAGATCCTAGGAAAAATTGAGAAGCAGTGAAATTTGCTTTCTGTACAGATCTACCTTTATTTTTGTTCTTCCTTTCAGCTTCATGGTATTTCTATCTCGTTGTATCTCCCAGGTTGTGGATACTTGGAGTCTACTTGCTTCATATTCCTAATAGTATATCTATTATTACTATGTTTTTCCTCAGAATTAGCTAAGCTAAAAGAAATTGATGTTAAACATACTTGAGTAAAACTTATACCCACTTGAATATTGATGGAATTTGGTATTGGTACAATGCATACAATAAATCTATTAAGCCCTTGACTTGTAAATAATAAATATAATATTAACGATTGAATTTAGAGATTCTCTGACTTTTAATGTGATTTTCATGCTATATTTATTAAATCCTTATTTTTAATAAGTTTAAGAAATGAAAAACCATGTTAACTAGATTAGGTGAAATGATAGCCCCTATGCATGTAAAAAATAATAATAAGAGGGAATTATCTTTACTGGTAGTGGCAAACTAGGTAATTAAGGTCACTCTTACCACTAAGAGCAACTAGAAAATCTGAGTAAAATATATTGTAAGAAGCTCACTTGAAGTGATCAGGATCCTAACAAGGTAATAAAATATTACTGGATGAGAAGACAGACATTCAGAGAATTGAGTCTTGACAGAAATGCAGAGGAAAGCAGCTTCCCTTTGGGGCTGCTTTGGCTCAGGGGTCTTTGGTCAACCCAGAAGTGATGACAGGAAAGCTGATCAACACTATTAAAGAATTTGGGGGAGGTAGAGACAAAAGTTGCACCTTAGAAACCCATAATGCTTTAGGGCTCTGAAGATTGCATTCTAGTAGTTAGGATAAACTGGGAATGATCAGCTCTTGCAGAGATGGTAGAACAACTTTAAGGTATCTGAAAGGTTCTAAATAATTCTGATCCTAGCATTTAGCACATCTACATTTACTGTAACCAGTATCGACACTATTTGAGTTAAAATCTATAATCTTGCTACTTGCTTTCTATATATTCTGCCTATTTGTTGTTCCTTTTTCTACTTGTGTGATTTCTTTAACCATCTTCCCACTTATCTGCCTCTAATTCAAATTTTATTTTGATTGGAGTTTGAGTTTCTTGAATCTCTGGATTGAAGTCTTTTATCAGTTTGGGGAAATTCTTGGCTGTTTTTTCTTCAAATATTCCTTCTGGGCCATTTTTTCCCATTCTGGGACTTTGGTTAAATGTATGTTAGACATTCTAGAAATACAATTTACTTAAACTGATACAGAAGGAAAAAGTAAATCTAAATATTCTTCTATTAAATAAAATCAATTCATAATTAAAGATTTGTTATCTAGCTAAAATAATTAAGATATTATTAGAGCACCACAAAGACAGAAAATTAGAACAAGGAAGAGAATAGGGAAGCCGGAAATACACTTGTATAAGTACCTTTGATTTATGAAAAAGTAGCTATGGAGAGGGGTGGGGAAATGAGATTGATTTCAAAATACATTGTGAAAATTGGATCTCCACGTGGGAAAATAATGAACTTGTTTCAACACCATGCCATAAACAAAAATCAATCAAAAATTGATTGCAAATATTAAGTGAAAGTAAAGACAATAAATGTTTTAGAAAATGAGAGAGTATGAATTTAGTATATGAAAAAAATTTGAAGAACCAAAACACTAGCTATGGAGAAAATTGATATCTCAAATTGAATTAAAATTAAGGCCTATGTTTCTCTAAAACATGGAATGAAAGATGAAAATTCAAACCACAGACTATTAGAAAACATTTGTTCATATGTTTGTGTATATATACACACACACACAGCATTCACTTTTCATTGAAAAGAATATATAACATTAAGTAAATGTCTGGAATAGCAAAAATCTATTACCCTAATTAGTAAAATAAACTGCTTATTTTTGCATTTTACTCTCTATGTGCTTTAATATTTTTATATCATAAGATGGTATACATGTAACTTTGGATTATTTTATTTTAAACATAAATATGTTTTGATTTTCTATATTCTCTATTTTTAAAGTCTTCATAAATATAAATAAGATATTATTCATAATAAAACTTAGAGCTAATGTACATTACTATTTTAAAGAGAAGGAACTTCTAGTTCAAAAAAAGTATGGCATAAGTGAATGACAAATAGGATGTACTTAATAAATTAGTTTTTCCACTTTATGTGTTTTATGATTAGCATTGCAAAATTAAGTAGATTAAAACAAATCAAGTTTAAGAAAAGCTTTCAGATTTAAAAGTTTGTGATAACCTTTATTGAAATTAAAATTTCTGAGTTAAGCCTTAATGTTTACATTAAATTTACTCCATCTTATTTAGAAAGTAGAAAAGTAAGTCCATAATCATAAAATAATGTAAACATTAAAATTATATGATTATAAATTAAGAACAACTATTTTTAACTGCAAGATGAAAATTTTATTTAATTAAAATTCCAAAAGATCATGAACGTGAAACCCATACCATTTGAGCTGTAACTTGATTCTTCTTTGAAATTCATCATGGAATAATACTGTAATTAATAAAACTACTCAAGTCTCTAAGGTATTTGATATTATGTGAGATTAAGGCCATGAGAACTAAATTTCTATTACATATTCTGCCACTTATGAGTTTTGTGGCCTTGGATACACTTAACTTCATTGTGTCTAAGTATCCTTTATTACATAGAGATACTTATATGTCAAAGGTTACACTTTTAATTTATATTGTATTTTATGTGATTGTTTATATGATTTATGTATGCATACATGTACAGGAATGTATAAATATATAAAGGGTAAGACATTCCTCTACTCAAAGTTATTTTTTCAAATTTTGTGTTTATTGCTTTGCCTCCCATATTAACATTATCTCAGCAATAATAGTCTACACAGCAAAAGAGGTGTTTTCAGTACACAAGGGGTAATTTGATTTTAGTAATAAATAGTCACTGATAACCAGCTAGTTATCAGACACTGTTAGGTGCTACTTTCTGAATGCAAGAATATATGAACAATTATATTTCTTCTAATTTTTAATAACTTTTCATAATTTCAATCTAGATGAGTGTCAACATTCACACACACACACACGAATCACGAGATGGCGTGGTTAAAATACAGACTCAGATTCTGTAAGGTTCAGGACCCAAGAATCTGCATTTCTAACAGGTTCCCAGATGATACCAGTGCTGCCAGTGCGCAGATCATGCTTTGACAGCAGGGTGAGCCTTCTATACTGACTTCTATTCAAAAGTTCCCCAGGTTTTTTCTTTTCAACTGCTCATTCCCTTTGGTGTTTGGTATTCTGTACTTCTTCCTAGGTTATTTCACTATTTCCTGGTGTCATTCCTCTTCAAGTATAATCTACATATTAAAAGATTCCCCTAAACTGTTTCCTTTTTAATTTATTTTTCAGCCAATTGTGTTATCAGTGACTGATAACAGTTGTGATGGGAAAGTCTTCTATCATTATATGAAAAAATCCCTTTTCTTTTTATAGCTCTAACCTCTGTAAGGGAAAGATGCACTTGGGACCAAACAAACTGATGCCAAAAGCACAGACTTCAGTCTAAATGTGCTCAGGGGCTCCAGACTGCACAGGCAGGAAGAAAATGAGGTGGAAATAGAAGAAAAAAGTATTCTCTAAAGGAGTCTTGGAACTTAAATTTAGTCAGCTCACAAGGGAATTTTATTTTGCGATCTAGAAACTGATATAAATGCCCAGGATAAAAGTAAACTGTCATATTCTGGTATCTATCTTTATGTATGCTACATATGGTTTTAACTTCATTATATTAATTTGGCAAAGTACTGAGGAGTGGAAGCTCCTTGTGTCTCTTTTCCAGGTATCATCCTAGGCCTAGTTTAAGATGAGTGAAATGCCAGACAGCCTCCTGATCCAGCTCATTCGTAAGACTCACAGAAAAATCACTATGGTAGTAGTTCTCAGCAGTTCTTATCTTCCTGAACTGGCCTCCTACTGTTTCCAGCCTTATCATGGTTACCTGTTTTTGTGACACTAATGTATGGGTGTGTGTGTGTGTGAGTGTGTGTATATGATGTTATTAACTTTTTAGTTTATATGTCTCCATTTCAAACATAGCCACACCCACTCTTGAAGTACAGACTGATGGATATAATGCAGAGGTCCAAGATATTAAGCTTAGTGTCATGACCGAGTAGAATTCTTGGCTTGTCATCCTTAGAATAGGGGTAGATGTATTCTATTTTGGGGGTAGAGAGTGAACCAATTGAACAGAGATTGGCTAACCAGAATGGTAATCTTTGGTAGTCACTATGTTGTCTACCAAATATTTCCAGTTCAGTTTTTCCAGGCATATGATAGAAGGTATGTCAATTCCTGTGAAGTTATAGGCAGCCATGGGATTTGCTATGCACAACCAAGTGTGACCAGAAATGATGCATATCAATTTGGCAAGGAAGCTCTGATGATCACAGAAGCGTCTACCTCCTGAGTAATTACATCAGGCAGAGCCATCTCTGATCCATGCTGACCACGGGCTGCAAGAAAGAAAAAAATTGTATAGGGTTAAGCCATTATTACCAACATACCCTAGTATCTACTCTGGCTAATGTAGATTTTAACTTGCTCAGTCTCTGTCCTCCTAGTCTTTTCTGACTCTTTCCTTCTTTTTCTCTCATCTCTCCCCTCCCTTTCTCAAGCTCTAGTGCTTGCTTAAGTCTGTACCTCATAATTTGTGATAAGTGAATGGTCTTTATTCAGAGTCCCTCAATAGTCAATGCATAAGTAACCACCAAGGTCTACTCTTAAGGTCAACCCTGGCAGATGTCATACTACTCAAATAGAATTCACACTGACAATAAAAATTATCTCCATGTCATCTGGAAATGACTCACATTAGCTAATACTGGCCTTCCTAATACTGGCCATATGTTTTTGTTGTAAATATTATTAACAGATGGACTACAGCCACTATCTAAATTAGCAGATATTTAAGCCTGGATGAGCAGTACGAAAATCTTTGACTGTTGGCAGCATATTTCAATTCTGTTATCTTTAGCCACAGGGAAGAAAAACTGCAAGAGTTTCAGTGGCTTGTCTTTTTTTGATCTGTGCAGAATACATTTATCCCCAGAAATCCCTTTAGTAAACCACATTTATTAAACACAATAAAGCAATTTGAAAATAATTATAATTTCCCACCAGAGTTACCAAATATTAGTTTGTTAAGTTTATTTGTTAAACAATATATCAGGCCATAAAATAGGCAATGACATTTGGGATGTTTGTATTCTAAAACAAGTTTAGTTTTAAAAATTCACGTTTAGAACCCTACAATAGATAAACACAAATGGCAAAGAATTAAAATAAACAGTCATGATAACAAGAAATCTAAATGTCTAAAAAAATATATAAAAAAAAATTTAACCTCATAATCAGTGAAAAAAATTAAAACTACAGAGATATCATTAAATACTATGAGACCGGCAAAAAAAGAAAGTCTATGAAAGAATAGGCAAAAGGAATGGAAAACTGAACCTCAAATATTCCTAGTGGAATATAAACTCAGTAAGAAAACAGTTTGGCAACATTTAATAAGCCTCAGTTTAATTTCATTTCTAATAATATACTCTAGAGATTGTCTGCTTAGGAATGTAACAATTTGATGCCATAGGCCATTCAATCTAGAAACCCCTTTCCTGGGATCTAAGAGTCACAGAAAAAGAAACTTTAACTAGGCTGGGGTATTGGCAGTACAGGAGTCTAGCAAGCTGTTCCAGAAGGGTCTGCCTTAACAATTATAAATGATAAGGTGTATCCAGCTTGTTTACTGCTTATTGCCTACTCGAACGTGGTGTTTTTTGATGGATTGGTTGAAAGTTCATTCATTCAGCAAATACCTCAGCTGCATACAGTTTATACAGTATATTATTCTCATATCACTCTAAAAGCCCTGCACTTAAAGTGACTGCATATGTATAAGATGATAAAGTACACAATGGAACAAAGAGTCCTGCCAAAGATGAGTAAGTGGGGAAATTCCATAACCTAGGAGTACAGCTTTTAAAGGAAAAACCTCCTGTTGTTTGACTTCTATCTTGGCACATTCAGACTGGAGAATTCTTCTGTAGGATTTTTTTTCACTCACTTATAGTGGCAGCTAGATTTTAAGGTCACAAATTTACTGGGTTCAAATCCAGACACTGCCACTTACTGACTATATGATCTTAGATAAGTTATATAACTTCTCTCTGCCTCAGTTTTTTCATCATGAAGTGGAGATAATATTTATCTCCATGGTTGTGTGATTGAGTCAATGTATAAAATATTATAGTAGGCTAAATCATGGCCCCAAAGGTATCTGGTCCTAATCCCTAGAATCTGTATGTTACTTTATATGGTAAAAAGTGTCTTTGCAGATGTGAATAATTTAAGGATATGGAGATGGGGAGATTATCTACGTGGCCCCTAAATGCAATCACATGTATCTATATAAGAGGAAGGCAGAGGGAGATATGTCCACAAACAGACAGAGAAACAGGTGATATGAAGATGGAGGCAGAGAATGGAATGATGTGACCGCAAGCCAAGAAATGTCAACACCCACCAGAAGCTGGAAGAAGCTAAAAACAAATTCTCCTTTAGAGTCTCCAAAGGAAGTATGTCCCTGCTGACATCTTAATTTTGGCCCTATGGTACTGATTTCAGACTTCTGGCCTCTAGAACTGTGAGAGAATAAACTTCTATTGTTTTAAGTTACCTAGTTTGTGGTAATTTGTTACAGCAGGCCCAGGAAACTAATACAAATACTTATATCCATGCTTGTAATATAGTAAGCATTATAAAAGTATTTGTTATTAGTATTCCAAGAAAATGGTCAGAACTTCATACTCTGAAATACTGAGAGTTTTAGACAGCTCATGGACCATTTACTGTGTATTTTCAGGGAATTTGTTTGTGTCTGAGCACAGAAAGGAGTTCCTGATAAAAACTTACTCTGCTAAGGGAAGTGAATAGAACATGACATGTGGCAGTCCATCTTCCACTAGCAGACCTTTTAATCAGATGGAACAAGAGAGAAGGGACCCCTGTAGCCTCCAAGGGGACAGTGGCCACATTCCAAACCTTTCCCATTTCACTTAATTAAGAATATGTCCTATTTATATTTCAGACAGCAAAGTCACCTGGAAGGGTATGTGAGATATTTGACAAAGCTCTGAAAATGGTTGCCCTTTGGAAAGGTAAAATTTGCTTTCCAAAGAAGGATAAGAAACTCATGCAAGAGAAGGTGGTCTACTATAGTGATTAAGAAACTTTGGAGTCAGATAAACTGATCCCCAACAGAGTTCCTACTCTGCAGTTATAAGTCACATGAACCCAAGAAGCCATTTCACCTCTCTAGGCCTCAGTTTTCTTGTTAAATGTAGGGGATAAGAGGGGTAAGAAAAGGAAGAAAACATTGTCTCACTGGATTATTGTATGAATCAAATTAAATAATACATGTAAAGTGCTTAGGCTTGGACCTCATAAGCAGTAAATATTTAATAAATAGTATCCAAAAAAAGGTGAGGCCAAAGCAGTAATTAATTTAGAGACATAGAAGATTAAGCAGACAATTGATTTAAATAAGGCTAAGGGAAAGTAAAAAAAAAAAAATTGTGCACAAAAAAGTCCCATTATATTTTTTATTTGTTTTAGCCCCAAATATTATTTTATTTACTCTATAAAACTTAAGAATCCAGTAGCACAATGTTTGGAGGTATGATATTAAGGTTGAAGAGGTTGTTTCTAAAAAGAAAAGTAACAGGAAATAGTACAATTTTTTAATAAACTTAAATTGAGGCAAAATCCTGCCTGTGAAAGTAGAGGCTGGCATCAAAGCAACATTAATTATAGAAGTCCTCTTTTTGCTAAATTTCAGCTCCAGAAAAGAGGCTATGAGAAATCACTTTAAACTCTTCATCATTAGATTTTAAAATTTAATGGTGATGAAACCACTGACAATATAAAGTGGCCACAGAGGCCGCATAGAAAAGCCAGCATGTATCACATAAGTGAAGAAAGCACAAGGCCTCCCTATCTGATTCAGTCACAATGCTCATGTGTCAAAAAACATCCCAAGATTCTAAGTAATGGAGTGGAAACTTGAGGCAGTTGCTACCTGCTGCCTTCAGTAAGCAAAGTCAAAGATGGAAGGCTGGGTTTGGCTACCCTCATGATAGCTTGTAGCCCTTATTCTTTGTTGTCCACTAGAAGCCATTCTCTCCCTCTTCCTTAGTACTAATATATTTTTATGTCTAACGGTGTGGTGGGCACATGATCCATTTCTGGCCAATGACATGCCAGGAGAAGTTTGTTCAGGGGTTTCTGGAAAAGTTTTTTTTTTTTTCTTCTTCAGTAATGGCAAAAGAAACAGAAAAAAATGTCTCTCCTTGTGCTGCCCTTGCTTCCAGGTTCTGAATACAGTTGTGTGATGCTTGGAATTACAGGGCCTATCACAGGACCATGAGAGAAAGGGAGAGAGAATCAGAGAGACACCAACCTTAAGCTATGTCGTTGTTGAGCTGCTGCCCCCCACTGCAGCCCCCACCCTCCTCTGGACTTCTAATTACATCCAAATGTAAACTATTTGTCAGACATTCTGTTTCTTGCAAGTAAAAGTATTTGTAATTGATATAATATACACAAATAAATTAAGATTGTCAATAATTTAGGAAAAGGGACCTTGCAGCACACTAAAATGTAACTTTAGTCAGCCTTCTGTATCCATAGATTCCACACCCACAAATTCCAAGAACTGTGGATCAAAAATATTTGGAAAAAAAAAAATCAGTTGTTGCAGATGTGTACCATACCATTAGACCTACACTGATGGTTGTGTCCAAACTGAACATGCACAGACTTCTTTTCCTTGTCATTTGTTCCTAAGCCATACAGTACAATACCTATTGACATAGCATTTATGTTGTATTAAGTATTATAAATAATCTACAGATGATTTACAGTATATGGGAAGATGTGAGTAATTTAAATGCAAATCCTATGTATTTTACATAAGGGACTTGAGCTTCCATAGGTTTTGGTATCTGAGAAGGTCCTGGAACCAAGCCCCATGGATACTGATGGGAAACAGAATATTACAACATCTTTGGAGAGGGTGAGAAATGATTTCAAATACTCAACCAGAGGATAAAAAGAATGTCAAGATAAATCAAATTTAGTTATTCATTTATTTGTTCAAGTATTTACTGAGTTTGTATGATTTGACAGACATTGGAATTGGGAATACCAGTGAAAGAGGTAGACAAAGCCTTCATGTAAAATTATGAAAAAGATGAAAACTGAATGGCAAGATAAATTTTGGAGACAATGGGAGTTCTGGTTTTGGGAAAGAGTTTACAATTTTGCTTCTTCCTTTAAAGAAAATAATTAAAAATTGTTAGGAATACCAGCCTGGCCCAAAATTATGACTACGTTTAGTATTACATGTATACATACACACACACACGTGTGTATATATATATACATACATATATATACACACACATATGTATACACACACATATATATGTGTGTGTATATGTTAATATATATATTAAGGATATATATATTAAGAATTAAGGATAATATACAGTTGAGAATAGTAAACAAAGTTCTATACAACAAACAAGAAAATATAATTAGACAACTTCCTCATTTTCTTATTTCAAAGTTGTTAACCTGCCTGTATGTTTACCCAAGTTCTCTGTTTTTCGTCCTCAATAGAACATGTCCCTGATCCTACAAGAAGCCCAAGCCTCCGTCTGTGCTCCAGATTTCATCCTTTGCAAGGTCTATATTTCTTCAGTTATCCTCTCTCTCATTGCACCATAAATTTGTCCATTTCTGCTGGTTCTCAGTAATATAGAACAAAAATCTACTATCTCTAACATTTTCTGTCTTTAAAGAAATTCTTTTAAACTCCTTTCCTTCTCAATCTAAAAAATTGATTGACTCATTTATCACTGTCAATTTTTTCTTGGATCTCAATAAAACCAGACCTTTATCCCCTGTATTCCAATGGAACTGTCTTTGTCCAAGTCCCCAAGATCCTTTATGTCACTGTATTCCATATGCTCACTCTCATTATACTTGATCTCTCAACAGTATTTGACAGAGTTGGCCATTCTTTCTTTGTACAAGGTTGAACTGTATGAAATTTCTGGTCTTGTAGGTCTAAAGTTATTTAAGCAATTCCATTTGGCTCAATATAATAGTAATACTTTTTGTATTAACTTTCAGGATTCCAGTGTCCAGGATTTTTCCCGTCTTAGTATCTATTCCTTATCGATCTCATTCCTACCTTCATCAACTTTGCTTAACTGTAACTCTGTCATAGGCCCTGTTTTCTACTCTACCTATCATCTCCCTCCAGGTGATCTCATCTATTCCCATGATTTAAATACCTTCTTTGTACTAATGTCTCATTTATATCTTGAGTTTCCTGTCCTATGAGGTCCAGATACATTTTTGCAACTACCTGCTCACTTCTACTTTTAATTCCTAACGAGCATCTCAAACTTAACATGGGCAAAACAGATTTCTTGATTTTAACCCCTGACGTAATCTTCTAGTAGTCTTTATCTCGGTAATGGCACCATGGCGCTGCCAGATACGCAAGCACAAAGACTTACAATCGTTCTAGATTTTTTGCCTTTTCCTGATCTCCCACATCTAATATACAAAAATTATCTTGCTTTTACCTCCAAAATAAAAACACATTCATCTACTCATTTCCATTTACAATACTAGGCTATTTACAATAGTCTAGAGCAGGGTTTCTCAACTTTGGCACTATTGACATTTTAGGCTGAATCATTTTTCATTGGGGGTGGGGGGCTGTCCTGTGCATTTGTTGGGTACTTAGCACCAAACTTGGCCTCTGTTAGGTGCCAGTAATATTCCACTTTCCTATCATGGCAACCCAAAATGTCTCCAGGCATAGCCAACTATGCCCCAGGGGTATAAAAGCTATTTTGTTAATTGATTTATTTGCTTTCCTTATCACAAAGTTTCCAGAGAACACAAATGGAGTCAGAAAGTCTTGTGTGGAGCCTCTCCTTCTTGGACTCCAATTACACATATGTTAGACCACTTGATATTGCAAGTCGCTAAAGCTATTTTTATACTTTGTAAATCTCTTTGTTCTTCACATTTACTTTGTTTACAATTTTACTAATCATTTTTTCTGCAACCTATAATATGTTTAGATTATCTAGTGAATTTTTCATTCCAGATATTGTACTTTTCAGTTTTAAAACTTACATTTATTTTTTGTCATTTTCATTTCTTTGCTGATATTCTACATCTATTCATTCTTATTCGTTGTCCGTGATTTATGTTCTTAAATGTACTTGTAATAACTGCTAAAATGTTCTTTTCGTTTAATTCCAACACCTGGGTTTTCCTGAGGTCTGTTTCTATGTACTGGAGAATTTTTTAAAGAAAAGTGATGTACTCTGAAATTGTTTTTTAAAAGAATTACTTTGATTGCCATGTGGTAAATGGATCTTAAGGGTACAAAAATCAAAGAATGAGCACCATTTATGAGGATAGTGTTACAGTCAGATGAGGGATAGTGGTGGGTGGGTCTTGCATGGTAGCACTGGCATGAATGAGAGGGTTCTGACCATCAGGTCTTGATAGATTGGAAAGAACACTTTTATAATTAGCCCACCCAGAATAAGTACCTTTTGTAGTCAGTCAGCCTAGAGGAAGTACCTTTCTCTCTGCACAAATTTTCACACTTGCATACGTAAAATCTTGCAATGGAATGGTATTTGCAAAAATATCATTTTGAGTCTGATCGGTTCCGACAATAGTTTTAAATGTAATCTCTCCAAGTTTGATGAGAAGCCAGAAGACAGACTATTTCAGTTGCTTGGGTACAAGTGAGCAACAAAGGCCAAATAATGGCCTCAGCATTGCTGTAAACCAGTGGTTCTGGATGGGGGCAAATTTGCCCCCTGGGGGATTTTTGGCAAAGTCTGGAAGCATTTTTGATTGCCAGGACTAGGAAAGAGTGGGGTGCTACTGGCATCTAGTGGATAGAAGCCAGGCATGCTGCAAAACATTCTACAAATACACAACATAGCCCCCCGCCCAAAAAAAGTAGTATCCATTCCAAACGTGTCAACAATACCAGCTGAGAAAACCTACCATAAAAGTTACCACTTTATAAGGAGAAAACCCTAGTATCTGAAATCTTATTTTATGTTTAGATTCATGAGTCTATCTTCCTAGAACTTGATAAGGAAACTTTGTTCATAGTGTATGCTTTTCTAATTCCAGTTAATTACAGCGCCTTACACTGTTCATAAAGCACAGGATTAATTCATTTGAAGATGATCGCTTTTACTAGCTTAAAAACAAATCCTGTTTAAATATAAAGCCCTGACTTCTACTCTGTAAACCTCTTTATACTTTGTAATTCCCAGTCCAAGTTCTCCCGGAAATTGGGTAGAGATAAAGGGAGGTCAAGTTCTCAAATCCATTACTAGACATATTGTGTTCCATGGGTCTGAAAAAAACAACATGAAATTCTGAGCCTTGGGTGGTCCTAAGGAAGCATTTTAAACTCTGCTGCTATAAGATTATCTATCAGCCTGTCCTATTGGTTTTAAGATGACTGCTATCTTCGAGAAGGACAGCATGCCTCTGCACAAGGCAAACAGGTAACGCGTCCCAGCAGGTTCAGCGTGGCATCCCTGTGTCCCCAAACAACTCTATACTCTCGGAAAACCCCGTTCATTCCACCGTGGGCGGAGCAGGATGGAGGAGGTGCCCCAAAACTCCTCCCAGAGGTGCAGCGGCGCAGCGGCGGCGGTTGGAGGGGGCGGTCCGGCCAGCGGGCGCAGGCGCTCGCTCGCTCGCGTGCGCACCGCTGCCCCAGCGCCCAGCCCTGCGCGGCGGTCCGGCCTACACCGGGCGGGGAGGAGGGCGCGCCGGCCGCGGCCGCCAGGAACCGCCCCTTCGCCTGGCCGAGCGCGCGGCGCGGGGAGGCGGGGCCGCGGCGGCAGGCGGTGCGGGCAGACGCTCGGGGGAACATGGCGGCGGCGGAGGCAGCGGTCCCCCACAGCGGCGGCGTGGGCGCGGGGGTGCCGTCGGGCACGGTCCCCGTGCTGTTCTGCTTCTCGGTCTTCGCGCGGCCCTCGTCCGTGCCGCACGGCGCGGGCTACGAGCTGCTCATCCAGAAGTTCCTCAGCCTCTACGGCGACCATCTCGACATGCACCGCAAATTCGTGGTGCAGCTCTTCGCGGAGGAGTGGGGCCAGTACGTGGACCTGCCCAAGGGCTTCGCGGTGAGCGAGCGCTGCAAGGTGCGCCTCGTGCCGCTGCAGATCCAGGTGGGTGCTATGGAAGGACCGCGCGACCTGCCGCTCGCTGCTCGCGGTCACCGCGCGTCCCCGTCCCCGCCTCGCTCCTCAGGTGCCCTGCGCTTCTCCGGCTCGGAAGGGCCGCGCCGCTATCGCAAACCTTGGAGGTGGCCCAGAGAATGAGTCGGTGCAGAGGCGATGGTCACCATCTGTCCGCGGTCGAGGCGGGGGCGTGGGCTTCCCAGCTGGTGGCGGCGCGCGCAAACGCCCCCACGTGTGTGGTCCTCAGCTGCCCGCATCTGCTTTGTGTGCTAGGAGCGAGTCCCAGCCTCCTGCGTAACCAAAGGTCTGTGCGGTAGTGGCTGTTTTTTTATTTGGGGGCGATGCAGAATGAGGGGGAAGAGATTGTGGGGAGTAGTGGTCTTAGGGTTTGTTTCCCAGAGTTGCGCCCACCACTTGCGGAGGCACAAACTTCAGAAATCGGACCCTTTCCTCATCTTCCCGGGCTTTCAGTTCCTTGACCCTAAGCCTTCTCTAACCTTAAGTGAAATAACCATTTGCTTAGCCTCTGCCTAGTACCCGTCAACTGATTCTGTTGATTCCACATGCTTCTCCTACATTGAAGAAGTCTCCTGACTCCAGGACTGCAATACCCTTCTTAAATGTCAACTGTAGCTAGACAATGATTTCCTGCTCATGCTGACTGAGAAAGTTGTTATACCTGAGGATTATTTTATAGCTTTTTAATGTTTTTTGGTTTTTAGTGGTTTTTTTTTTTTCCTGTCCTCTTTGTATTCTCAGAAGATTCACTGGAGGATTTTTTTTTTTTTTTTTAAAGAAGGAACATAAAAGGTATATTTTAGTTAGGTAGGACACTATCAACATTTTTTCCTTAGCTGAGGAACTGATAAGCCATTTCTTCGGAAGATTAAACTGAAATGTGGGATTCAGAGTTAGAGGCATTTTAATATTCAAGTACTGTTTTCTGAAGATTGTTCTCTAGGGTTTTTTTGTTTTGGTTTGGTTTGTTTTTTTTTCCCCCAGCTATAGTTGGCTGTGGAATTGGCCTTGTTTCATATCACCCCAGCACCCGTGCCAGAAGTTTCCAAAGCTGGTACTTTAACCTAGATAAAGTTCCTGTGTTCAGGGAACAAAGGCTTTGAGAATCCACTGCTACCCTGGGAGAGCCTAGAGGGAGGCAGATGGTCTCTGATAGCCTAGAATTTTTTCTGTTGTCCATATGGAGAATTTGTCCAGTTGTAGTTCAGAGGTATTTACGACTCCCCATTTTTATGTCTTCAAGAATTTTCATGGCAGTTAGAAAAATAGTCATGGGGATATAAAGTACAGAATACGGGACATAGTAATATTGTAATAACTATACATGGTGCTAGATGGGTGCTAGACTTATTGGGGTGATCACTTTTTAAGGTGTGTGTAAATGTCTAATCACTGTGTTGTACACCTGAAACTAATACTATATGTCAACTAATTGAAAAATAAATTTTTAAAAATAAAATTTCTAAAAGTTTTCATGGCTGACACCTCTTTACAGCCTTCTTTGTCAGTCTGTTTAGATTATTGCTTCCAAAATACCTACGAAGTTGAATGCACCTTTGGCAAATCCATTTATAAAGGCAAGAATCCAAATATTAACTGAGGCAGTCTAGGGCCGTCTTGAGGATGCAGACTCCTTTGTGATGATTTCCTGTAGTGGCTGGGAGCGAGGGTGGGCTGTTACCTAATAAGATGGTATGCCAAACTTGCACCCCCCACACACACACACATATCTGTAAGGTTTTATTTAATCCCCTAAGATAGGATTTTTTTATTTTAAAAATTCAAGGCCTGGGTCTGACAACCCTTTTAAATTAAACATTCTTCAATTTAATAATGTATACGTGTATACTTGAAATGTCCTATCTGTTCTCTCAAAAGGCATTCTATAATTCAGGTCACTTGTGGCTTTTGAAATACTTTGCTTGGTATAAGAGATAACAGTTAATTTTTTATGCTGATGTTTAAAATAATTATAGTAATAACACTACTCTGTTCCATCCTTTTAAAAATGTCATTTTTTTCAGTCCAAGAATTCTTACGTACCTGTTATATAATACTTAATATATTTTTAAATATTTTAAAATGTTTCTTTTGTATCTCATTTTAGTAATGATAATAATTTTGACTTCTTCAGCCAGATGCCTCCCTAGCTTAAAAATAGGTAATGTGGAGGGATACACACTCACACTCACACACACTCGCACATATATTCATATACCTATTCTGATACCTATTTTTAGCTATATGAAAAGATATACATATGTGTTTGTGTGTATACTCTCAGAAAGGAAAGATAATTCTTTTCATGATCATTTTACTATATATTTTTGGAACCCAGCTATATAATTCTAGAGATGTGGACATTTTATGGTTGGACAAGACCATAGAATTCATTTTACGAACATTTGTGTTGCAGCTGTAAGTGCCTGGCACAGTGAATGCAAACACGAATAAAACCCAATTCTAATCTAATAATCCAACTCTTTCATTTTGCAGAAAAGCAGAACATACAGGGAATTGCCCAAGGTTCCATGGTAATGGTGGAGATAGGAAAATATGTAAAGGTCCTCCCTTTTAGCTGACCATACCATTCATATTCTCTATGCGTAATGAAAATATCAAGCAGAATGGAAAACAGGCCACAAACTTGAGCTTGTAATATCATTTGTTTTGATGCTGTTCATCGTTCTTTGGTGTAGATGCCTGTCACATGGGAAGACTCGAGGTGGCTCATTAGTGAGGCTATGCTATTGGCATGGCAGGCCCCTTCTCCCAGAGGCAGGGACAAAGAGCACAAGTTTAGCCACATATAGTCCACTGCTTAAATAACATAACTTTTTTTTCCAAATGTAGGCCTTAAAGCCTATATGGCCCTGTATCATATACTATATTGTAGAATATATTCTTCATTTACATAGAGATCTGAGTTTGCTTTCATGCTTGTTCTTATTGCTATTGCTAGTGATGTTTTGAAACACGATGGTTGCTTGTGCCACACTGTCTGCACCCATGTTTGGTTAGTGGCTCTGTGGAGACTGATCTTTAAGACCTCCTTTGCCAGCACTAGGCTGTAGAAACTTTTTAGTGTCTTTTATGAAACATTCTGTTAAAGTGACCAAGTGTCTGCCGGCAGCTCAGGTTGCTTAAGGCAGGTCCTGTTTCAAGTGTGGTTTATGTGTCTTTACTTTGTCAGAATGAAGTCTGAGGAATTTTGAGACGGGAAGAAATGTAAATGAGAGGATTATACAGTGGAAATTTAGGTCATTTTTATGACTTACAAGTGTTAATTTTTCAAAAGGTATTTCCCAAGTTTTAACTAATAAAAGTATTCATCTCCGGAATCCCATGTAAATTTGACATCATACCACCACCATTGTGTTTTTTAGCCTGTCACCAGGGAAGGCAGAGCCCAAATAGAAGAGAGGAAGAAATGAACATTGTGAAAAGGTTGTTAGTGAGAGGATTTTGCTTTTGTATGTAGAAGGGAAGGCTCTGCAGCTTTATGTGGGGGAAGATAAGGGCTTCCATGGAAAGGTTATTTTGACCTTTTCCAGTGATGGTTAAATGGGAAGGGATTGAGCTCCAGCTTTCACTTTCTTGGAAGTTTATTACTACTGTTATTATTTTAAATGGGCATGGATATTTTATATTAGAAGAGATCCCAGAGTTTATGATTGGAGTGGAGAGAAGGCAGGGTTTGGAAAGAAGAGGGAAAGGAATCTGTTCCCCCTTGGGCTTGCTAGTTTGAAAGGGGTAATTTTTGATTATGGAGCCTTCACCATTAGAGCATGTTGGAGGAACAGGTAGAAATAAATGTTCTTTTTCAGCCTAAATTAAAAACCCAAAACCTCTTTTGCCAGGAATAGATCATGTAATGGTAAGTCTTTTGGTGACATTTGGAAATCTACTTTATGACTCACCTTAACTCTGCAGACTTAATAAGTTAGGCAGTAGAGTGAGTGAGTGTGCGTGTGTGTGTGTGTGTGTGTGTGTGTGTGTTTATTAAAGGATCTTAGTAATAAATGATATTTTTAATCTCATTACAGAAAAAGATATTTGTTGAAATATGTATTATGTATGTATATTTGTAGGGATATGTATAGATAAATAGCTATACGAAGGTGTGTATGTATACACACATAGTTTTCAATGTGATTTATTTGTGCTTCTTGAATACACATTGATCTGTAATTACTACACTTGTAATGGCACTTGGTCAAGTCACTTTTAATTTGCCATCTTGCAGTTGCAACATGTAAATGTTTGACTGTGAGCAGCATTTTTAGTTATCCATAAGGTTTCCTTTTAAGAAAAATTCATGAACGAAAGTAAGAATTACAGAGTCAGTGTGTTATTTAACAGCAAGTTTTGGAATTCATTTTGATTTGCAGGGGGGCAGTGTTGGTTGGACATGAAGTTAGAGTTTTCAGAGTGGTTTTTTTTGGGGGGAGGGAGGTGGTTTTTGTTTTGTTTTGTTTTGTTGCCTCAAAGCCTCTTTTGACTTGAAAGTATGGAGGTTATTCATTAAGTAGCATCTTTTTCCCCAAACTACCACAGCATAGGGAGACCATTATTTTAAGTAAATTTTTTTATTTGAGAATAGTGTTTACAGCAAAAATAGTGCAAAAAGTTTCTCTGTACCTGTATCTAGCTTCCCCTCTAATTAACATCTTACATTACTGTGACATATTTGTTAGAACTACAGAGCCAATATTAGTACATTACTATTAACTGAGCTTCACACTTTATTCAAATTTTACTAAGCTTTTCCCTAATTATCTTTTTCTGTTCCAGGATCTAATCCAGAATACTAATTACATTCAGTTCTCATGCCTCCTTGGGCTCCTCTGGGCTATGAAAGTTTCTCGAACTTCCATTGTTTTTGATGATCATGACAGTTTTGAGAAGTACTGGTCAGATACTTTGGTAGGATGTACCTCAATTTTGGTTTATCTGATTTTTTTCTCATGTGTAGACTGGAATTCTGGGATTTTGAGAGGAAGGTCGTGAAGGTCATTCTCATTACATTATACCAAGGCCACATATTATCAGCATGACATCGCTGATTACCTTAATCTGGCTAAGACTGTGTTTGCCATGTTTTTCCACTGTAAAGTTACTTTCCTCCCTCTGTACTCTGAGGAAGCAAATTACAAAGTGCAGGCCACTTCAAGGGGATGTTGGGAATTAAAGTCCAACTCCTTGAGAGGAGAATCTCTAGGCATTTTCAATATACTAAATTATAACCAGTCATCTCTGTATAAAAATGTGCCTTTCTATCCTATCTCTGGTTTCTTTCTTTGTTAACTAACGGTTTATAGATGATGAGTTCCTAGACTAGAAAGGTTTTGCAGGGTGGTATCTAATATGACATGTATCTGATGTGATCCCCTGCCGAGAAAAGGACACCTCACTGCCCAGATGAGGTACAGAGCAACACCAGGTAACAGGAGGTCCAGCATTCCACAACTCTGAATGTTTAGGATTTCTGGGTAGGTAAGGTTTTATTCCTTCAAATATCCGAAATATTTTGGATATTTTACCATTTTATATTGTAATTCTGAAATATTACATAATTTAATATTTTCTTCATGAGTGTGCTTAAAATGGTGTTGTCTTAATTTATAAGTTATGTACAACTTGTTACTCCCTAACTAGAGGTCTAGATTGTAGAATGAGGTGAGTTTTGATCTGCCTTTATTGTACTTTGAATCTTCCTCTGTCAGCTGTCATTTCTTTCTGCTATCAGTTTGTCTCCAGCAGTTTTTTTTTTTTTTTCTCATTTGCTGTTTATAACTTTTTGTGAATTTAGAATCCAGATAACCAAACTCATCAGGAAGTATACAGAGTTAGTCAGTATGTATAAGATAAGATTGGAGAGCTGGAGATCTAAGCAAATATAAGCCGTAAGTACGTGTTAATGTGTGGCCTTCCAGCACACTGATGCAACTGACCAGGAGTTTTATTTTGCATGCTTGCTGGTTTTCAGGTGTTGAGAGGGTAGAAGGAAAAGCACCATGGACTTTTTAAGATTCCAGTGAGATTAAATTCTTATATTCGACAGTGATTTTCACTCTTTGGTAGATCCATACGGGGCCCAAGTTGTTGGAGTAGACCAACTACAGCAAGTAATGTAACACTTGGTAATCAGATGCCCAGTTTTCATCTTAATTCATTGACTTTCCTGGTTGTGATAAGCATGTTTAAAAATGCAGATGTCAAATTTATGTCTGTCCATTTAACAGTGGTGATGTGCTTGGCATCATTTCATTGCATTTTTGGGAACTCTATGAAGTTAGTCTTGAGAATAGCATCTTAATGTTTCTGTCTTGGCGATAGCAGTAATTCTGGATTTGTTTCCATCTGCCTTTTTAGTTTTATGTTCTATGGTCTCACTACAGGTTATTTAATTTTTACTCTATACACGTAAGCAATGCCACCATCATATTTAAGTTTTTTACTGTTGTAACATTTTTTCTGATTATAAAAGTAATACATATTTTTTAAATAGCATTTGGAAAATGTTTTTAAATAGCATGTGAAAAATATAGGAAAAGTATAAAGAAAAAAATATTAGCAACATCCTTAACTATATAACTGTTTATTATTATTTTCATATATTAGCTTTTTTTATTCATATTTTTACATTACTGAAGTACTGTTAAACTGCTCCATTTTTAAAATTAACATTAGATTATGAGCATTTCTTTTTAGATGGCATGGATTCTTTGAAAACATACATATAGTGGCTAAAAATGTTTTGTTACGTTAATGTATTAAAATTTGTAAAATCATATCTATATTGTTGGTCCTAGGTTTATTGTTAATTTTCACTATTAAAAGCAATTTAATGAACATCTTCTTGGATAACTTTCTGTAATTCAGATCATTTCTTTTGGAGAATACTTGTAGAAATTGACTTACAAGGTAAAACAGTAGGAACATTTTTCTTCTTTTAGTGACCTCCACTGAAAATAAATGTCATTGTATAATCAGTGCTAAATCATTCTTTTTTCTTTTTTCCTCAGCTCACTACCCTGGGAAATCTTACACCTTCAAGCACTGTGTTTTTCTGCTGTGATATGCAGGAAAGGTTCAGACCAGCCATCAAGTATTTTGGGGATATTATTAGTGTGGGACAGAGATTGGTATGCTTGTTAATTTTTTCTAATTTACTGAAGCATGATAGACATGTGTACACATATGTGTATTGTTAATGATCTTTGTGGTTTTGTTTTGTTTTTCAGTTACAAGGGGCCCGGATTTTAGGAATTCCGGTTATTGTAACAGAACAGTACCCTAAAGGTCTCGGAAGCACTGTTCAAGAAATCGATTTAACAGGTGTAAAACTGGTACTTCCGAAGACCAAGTTTTCAGTGGTGATACCGGAAGTAGAAACAGCATTAGCAGAGATTCCTGGAGTCAGGAGCGTTGTGTTATTTGGAGTAGAAGTAAGTACCTTTTGTTACGTTTTGTGCATAATATCATTTGTAGAAAACTTAATTCCAGAATGCATTTTTGTGTATAGGATACCATGTAGGTGGTAATCGTGATGAAAAATAGCCACCATTTATTAAGCGTTGACTGTTTACATTGCACTGATCAAAACACTTTGTATATATTAATTCATGAAACTCATAGCAACCCTCCAAGCTGTTTTCTTGGTCTTCCTGTATTATAGATGAGGAACCTAAAACACAGAAGCTGTATAATTTACCCAAGATTATACAGATAGTTGAGGGATGGAGGTGGTTTTAAATCTAGGTTGGTGAATTCTAGGCCCTGTACTTTTAACCACTACTTCTAGAACACATTTTCACCAAAGGCATTATTTTTATTTATGTGTTGTAGGATTTCACCTTGGTCATATTTTTGCTCTAGGAAAACGTTAGAAGTCATGTAATTGTCCTTCACATTTGAATCATATACATACCTCTTTAAAGGAAAAAAATGTTCATGGATTCCTAATACTGATTTAAATGATTTTTTTGTTTGGATTGTTTTTTTTGGACATGTACAAACAGAACATAAGTATTTGTTTATAGCTTGTAAACAACAATTGAACTGAAATTTAAAAATTATGAAATAAACTAAAAACAATGAAATCCAAATAATAATATTAATTTAATATACTTATAATGTTTCAATAGTAGGTTTTATAGTAGTAGGCTTTAATAGTAGAAAGTTACAGTCTAAGGTGTAGATGTATGTTAAATATCTGTATTTTGACTTCAATGACAATTTAGAGGAAGCCTGAATGTATAAACATGTCATGCCAAATGCTGACTTCTATACTTCTTTTTTGCTTGTTTACTATTATAGGATCTCATGCCTAAAGAAAATCATCTTTGAGCAGTCCTCCAGTGCTAATTTTAATGAGGTGTCAGTTGATAATTCTCCAAAGCCCTCTTGTCATGTAAAGATAATGTTGGCATCATGGCAAAAATCTTTACCATGGTCACATAATCCAGTTATTGTTGAAGCATGTTTTTGCTCTTTTTTCGACTAATGATTTGTTACCAGTTAACACTTATAAAGATGGAAATGGAGCCTGTATAATACATTTGCTGGTGATGTATACTGGGTATTATATCAACGCAGTTTTCTCACTACTTTCTCAACCTGCAGTACTGCAGACTCATTCAGAAATAACCCCCACTGCAAGTGACATCAAAACTTAGTGTTAGTAGTTAGCTGTATAAAGGTCATCCAGGTGACAAAAAGGAAAATCTTTTAGAAAGTTCTCACAAAGCTCTGGGAATATGGTCAAGGTTCCTAGTGTATGGAATGTCGATGTAACCCAATTCCTCATTTTACAAAGAGGAAACCAAAGGCAGAGATGCTTTTTATGTCCAAGATCACATAGTGAATTAGAGGCAAAACTGCATGTAGAACAAGGTCATTAGACCTATAGTGCTCTTTCTGCTTTATCATGTGGTTCCACATTTGTAAAATTCTTTTAGTTTACCATGTTATTATGTGTGATTTTTTTACTTTCCTACTAGACTCATGTGTGCATCCAACAAACAGCTCTGGATCTAGTTGGCCGAGGTATTGAGGTTCATATTGTTGCTGATGCCACCTCATCAAGAAGCATGATGGACAGGATGTTTGCTCTTGAGGTAATTGTCTTGCTTTAAAATAAATCAATTATCAGGTTTTCCAAATAAATTTGAAGAGCATTGAATATTTAACAGCAATGAAAGATTTACTTCTTAAATTTGAGCTTGGGCAAACAGTATCAGATTCACTGATTTCCAGAGTCTGGGCTTGTGTTGGCTGACCTTTGAGGTCTCACCACCATATCCTATTTTATATCTTCTGTCTCCTTCAATCTAGATTACTAGTAACGCCAAAAGCTCCTTATATATTTTATCATAAGTTTTCTATAGCTTTATGCATGCACTAAAAGGTATTCCAGTAAACTTAATCTGAACCAATTAGAGATTTGCATATTAAAATAGTTCACCTAGATTTAACTCAGCCTAGGTCTCGCCAGACCTAGAGTGTAGTAGGCCTGGTTCAACCTCATCTTAGGTTTCCCCAGACCTGAATTTCTGAGAATAGTAGGTGTGTCACAGACTGTAGACACCACTCTCATACAATGTTTTATGGCTCTCTGCACTGGAGTGCCCAGGTGTACCATAGAGTGAGGAGTCTGGTTTTTTGTCAATGTTGCATAGCAGTGGCCTTACTTAAGCGCATCCTATTTCAAGACTCAAAAAGCAAACTACCACATAATCCTTTGAAACGTTCACTCCATACCGTGGTTCGTTCTCTCTGTCTCTCCTCTCCCCCCTTTAATTCTAATTCTGTAATAATTTTAGAGTGATATACATGTGGATTGAGTTGGCGAGTTTTTTAACTGGTTATTGTTTTTGAGAATGGGAAATACCAGATTTTTTTTTAGACCCTCCAGTGTTCCATGCACCAGCTGGCCTATGAACCACTTTCTCTGTAGGATTTCCAAGACATCTTTTTAGCCTAAAGTATTCCCTAGGGCGGTGAAGTGGGGCAAATGAGAAAGTCAGAGGAGGGAAAGAAGAGTAAAGCCAGGGAGGAGGGCCGATGCAGAAGCAGGTGGGTAGATGGCAGCAGCAGTTGGTTTAAGGCCCCGATTGGCCATCTCTTCTTTATTTTATTCCTGAAGCAGTGAGTCCTTGTTTGGGATTACAGGTGGAAATAGCTTTATTCATTCTGTTTATTTTTGAGCCCATTTGGCCTCTTGGGTTCTCTGGTAGTTAGGTACCAAGTATTGCTTTTTCCCATCTCAGCAAAGATATTTAAGCTATTTTTACAGACATGAGTTAATCAACTTCTACTTTTCGAATTGCCTTAGTAATCTAAGCTTAAACACTTCCACTGTCAGATCCTCACCAACTCAGCAAGCAGCTCTTTTCCTCTGTGGATAATTTATCTTTCTGGTAATGCTGAAATCCCAAACTTGGAGTGTTTTTAAGGAAGTGAAAACTAAAAACATACAAAAAAAAAAACTCCTTGCTTGTAAAAACATTTCAGGGACTTTTGTTCTACAGTCAAGTTTTTTAGACATGTCTTTATTATGGCATTTATCACAGAAGATTTTGATTGTTGGCAATTCTGTCTTCTCATAAGAATCAGAATAAAAGCATAGCTGTTTACTATTGGAACCTTGTTCTTTGAGAGATAGTCTGTAATTTCAGTGAATCAGAGTCCAAACAGTGGAGGAATAATATGGGTTTGAATGCAGGTTCTGGCATTTTGTAAATCTGTGCACTTGGACAAGTTATCTAATATCTGTGCCTCAGATTACTCATTGGTGAAATAGAAAGAATAATAGCCACTACGTGGGAGGATTTTTTGAGGATTGAATGAGATAATGTATTGATAGCACTTAGTATAGTGCCCGAGATGGTAAGCATTAAAGTGTTAGCTCCTGCTTTTATTTTTATTGTTGTTATTTGTTGTTGTCTTCATGAGGTTAGTTTTATGAGAAATGTATAAGCATACATTACCTTCCAAGACCCAGAAGGGACTAGTCCTGAGAAGGGCTAAGGAAGAAAGAATATGGTCTGAGGTGGGTGGCTTTGGAAGGGCCTGGAGCAAACAGCACTGCTTGGGTTAAAGGGTTGAGGGTGAAATCAGGTCAGGTGGTGATGGAGGAGATGGCCCACATTTTAGATTTTTTTCCTTAGACTGGATTTGATGTAGAGGTTATTTTAGTTTGCCCCTGTTTATTGGGAGAAATATTAAGTTTTGTTTTTTTTTTTAATTTTATGACTGTGAAAGTTAAATGGCAGCCTCGCCAGTTCCCCTTCTCTGTTCCTTTAGAACACAACTACTGAAGATAATTACTGAGACCATCCATATTGCCTTTTAGGATTATTGTAATAATAAGGTTTATAGTTACCATTACTGAAACTTTTGTGCCAGGATCTGTGGTGTGTGTTTTATTCAACAAAAATTTTTGAGCACCTGCCATCTGTCAGGCATTGTTGCTTTCCACTAACAATTGTAGAGTAAATAAATGCAGGATAAAATAAAACAAGACCCTCACTTGAACTTGATATCCTTGTACTTCTAGGGAGTTGTTAGTGTTTAGAAATTTAATGGGTTTGTCCTTTTTTTTCCTCCTGCACTCTCTGAGGATGTCATGGCTTTGTGCTCTTGCATTTTTCTGTTTGTGGGTCAAAGTAATCTTTCCTTTGGCCTACTGGGGCTGGTGTTGCAAGTGCAGGGGAAGAAGTTTGGAAACCTGTTAGTCATGTACTGTGTTAAACAGCTGGAGTTTTAATTGACCCTTTTTAAGCCAGGAAGGAAAGTGAGTGTGGGACCAGTATTGTCAGCATCCATCTAGCTCAGGGTGGTGGGCAGGAACCAGCCAATGTCTGGAAAAGCTGCTCTTCTCGCTGCGCTCAGGCACCCGTTTGGGTTGGGCCTGGGCAGGCACCATGGGAAGATCTATGAGCCTGATCTAAAAACTTTGCTTTTGGTGAGCCACGCCTTCCCATAACATAGGTTCTTGGCTTGATTATTTTCTATTTCTAGTCAGTATTGGCCATTTCTCAGACTTGAAGCTAAGTAATACTGTGTCGGTTTCAGCTTACTAAAATGTATTTCCGTGCCTGAAGTGTCCCAGCCTACCCCACCACCGTGACCTGACTCTCAGCGTCACTGAGGACTTGGCCTAGAGTGGACCATGCTTGGATCAGCAGAGCTCTAGGGAAAGCTGGCTTCTTTCTAGGTTATCAGATTTCTTCCTCAGACCTGGAAACAGCTTTCTGTCTTTCCTTTTTCACTAAGGAACTAGAAAGATTAGTGACAACTGACTTAGGTTGGCATTTGGAGTATATAAAGCACTTTCATTGAATTGAAAGTATGATTCAGATTCAGGCCAAATATTAAAAGTCTGTTGATTCAACAGTGAGCAGTAAGGAAGGCAGGGCAGGATAGCCAACCGGTGAGGGTGAGAGCTGGGTTTGAATGGCTGGACGTTCACACATCATAGCTGCAACTAGTCTTAAATTGATTCCCTGCCCTCTGTCTGAAGCAAGTACACTGTCCTTTGAGATTTCTGAGGGTTTTGATATGATAGTGGGGAGCTTACTCAAAGGCAAGGAAGAGGAAATTCATTTCCAGAAGTCTTTAAAAAATTCAGAGATGGTATTTGTCCCAACATGAGGGTCACAAGCAGCCTTGCTTTTTTCTTCTTTCCTACATTTTCGCCTGCTGTTTGTTCATATCTTGAGAGTTCTGGTCAGCTTCTCTGCATACTCTTCTGTACTGGTTGAGGTCAAGGCTTGCTTTCTGATAAGTAGGCTGTGGCTTATACTCCCTTCTGTGTCCTTGGGGATAGAAGGTCTGCTAGTGGGAAGGTCGGGCCTGTGGGTCTACAACCATCTGAAGGAGGATTTACTTTTATTCCACAGGGATCTGCTGTCTATTCAGGTGACTCCTTTGTGATGAGAGACTGATCTTGGTCTTTTCCTCTGACTTGTCTAGGAATTTTTCTAACCATCTCATCTTCCATGGTTCTTATAGTGGATGTTTCTTGGGCTAACAGTCAGTCTGTTTTTGTTGTTGTTGTTGTTGTTGTTGTTTTGCCTAGGGCTTCAGATAACAGATCTAGAGAGTGATTCTCTATTCTAGAATTCCCTTCTCACCCCCTTCCCTTTTCTACTCTCCCTTCCTGCCCCCTCCCCCTTTTCTTCCACTTTCTCTTTTTTGTCTTCCTTCCTCCCCCTTTCCTCTTCCTCCCTCCTCCACTCTCTCCCTCCGCCCTCTCCTTCAGATTTCTGTCCTGAGTTCTTTATATGATTTCTCCTGGAGCAATTTGGCAAGAACATACTTTGACCTGTCAGTGAAAATTTATACGACTTTAAATTTTATACTCTGGTTTAGTGATTCTAAATAGTTTATGATTGTGGCAGTGGTGGTGGTTCTGTTTAAGATTGTTCTAGAGGCACATTCCTAAACCCAACATGAGGCTCTTCTACCACCAATCATTTCTTTGTTAGTGAAAGGACACACAATGTTATGTGTCAGATGTTTAGATACAGAAACAGAAATTAGAATCATTGTTTTACAGTCATTAGCATTGATTTCCCTTCTGTCCCTGGCACATATAAGTCATAATATTGGCTACCTATTTTCTTTTACTTGTTCCTAGTCCATATTACTAATATTGAGAATAATCATAATGGGTTTGTGGTGTGGCTAGTTTGAAAATATACTTCCATCACTGAATTTGTTAGTGTGGCTAAGGGCCATGGTTTTAATAAGGTAGACTAATTACTGTGCCCCATTCTCATGCTTCCTTTTTAATTTGTCTTTATCTTTTTTGTTTTTGTTTTGTTTTATAGCGTCTTGCTCGAACTGGGATCATAGTGACTACAAGCGAGGCTGTTCTCTTACAGCTGGTTGCTGACAAAGACCATCCAAAATTCAAGGAAATTCAAAATCTAATTAAAGCTAGTGCTCCAGAGTCGGGTCTGCTTTCTAAAGTATAGGACGTTTGAACAACTGGTATGCTACTCACCATCAGGTGACAGGACTGTAAGCCCAGACACACTCTTGTCTGTACCAGAATTAAAATGTCAAGTCAAAAATTGGCTCTTTTTTTGCGCCTCTTAGTAAAACTTAACCAGTTAGACCATTTGGGTACCAGCATTTAGTTACAAACGTCAAAGGCTTCAGGTGCTGCTTACCTTCTTTGTTTCTTAATGTGCTTTTATTTATTTAAAAAAATTATAATGGAGGTGCCTGTTTTGTCTGTACTGTACACATTGATCATAACTTTCAAAAGTGCACACTCATGAAGTTTTCTTCATTGTGCACTGTAAAGAAAAAGATGTGTTAATAATAATTTGACTTTTGTATATGTATGTTATGTTAATGTGGGTTCAGTGTTTTTACTTTACATACAGGTTGATCGGATTATTATATGAGACTTTAAAAACAAGACTCTGATTCTGTTACCTGTTTTCCTCATAATGCAGTCAACTTACAGAGCGAGTTGCATTGCTCTAACCAGATAAAATTATGTTGAATAATTACATATCTTTCTTGATTATGCTGATTTTCTTAATCACTAATTCTCTGTTAGTGTTCTCTTTTTCAACTGAATATTTTCCTAGAGACTCATCGGGTCATTGCTTGTTTTAATTTTGTGAACAGATTGGATGATTTGCGATGCCATATTGGAGGGCTGTTGTAAAATCTTTAAAGTATCACTAGCTGAATATCTTTACAACCATCTTGAAAACATCTTCTAATATGAACAAGATTATACAAAATGATAAAGCCTGGATAAAATGCAGTTTTAAAACATTCATATTTTTGTTTGATATTTTCTCCACCTCCCTTCCAATTATAATGATTTGGTAGTATTAATTTTGTAGTCATTGCTACCTTTCAATAAATTTATTTTCATTAAATACTTATTAGAGAGTTTAAAACTTTTTTAAATATATGAAATATAGAACATTGCTGTCTTTTTATTAAAGTAATTAAAGAAAATGTTTTATGTGAATGAAATTATTTTGTACCCCACAACTTGGCTCTATGAGTACTGTTCCAGATATTCTAATATTTATTTAAAGGTATAAAATTTTTGACATTTATAATCTTTTAGCTCATGAGAATTTTCAAAGAAGGAAACTCCTTTGCTGGCAGGAATAAATGGATTTCACTGAAGAACCTTCTTCATGATTTAAGAGCAATAGAAATGTTGCTTTTGTCAGTAGTAACAGACAGCAACCTAGCATTATTCTTGTGGGTATGTTTAAATATTTTTTTCCAGGAAACTTGTGTGTCAGAAAGAAGAATCAAAGATTTCTCCACACTTTAAAGTAGTTTTTAATATATTTAATTTAGTGCTTCTCAAACTTTAATATGAGTGCAAATCACCTAGGGATCTGGTTAAAATGCTGACTGCGGTTAAGTAGGTCTGGCCTTTTGTTTCCCAGAAATGGCCAATTTTCACCAGTGCTGCGCAAAGGACTACACTTCGAGTAGCAAGGGTTTAACTAACAACACCTATTTTCCTTCACTGCCCCAAGCCCTTCATTTCTCATGAAATGCCACCACAGTGAAGCCTTTTCAGAGCTAAAACCAAGCCTGTGACCCTGAATTAGTTTCCTGTGGCTACCATAACAAGTCAACAAACTTTGTGGCTTAAAACAACACACATTTATTATCTTACAGCTCTGTAGGTTGGAAGTCAAATGGGTCGGTGGGCAAACATCTATCTTCCACACTAGATTGTAAGCTCCTTGGAAAGCAGGACCAGTGCATTTTTTTATACTTATTCTGGAAACATTTTGAGGACCTACTAATGTTGTTTGTGCTATGCGTTGATAAAAAAAGATGCCCCTAGGAAACTGAGGCTCGTGGTACAAAATGTGGTATATCATAACTTCTGCATAAATGTGAGTTGAATTAAATTATGTCAAAGGTTCAGGAATGTCAGTTCAACATTAAAGTTCAGACTCACATAATTGTGATTTCTGCCTTCTCACTTCTTTTGCACGTTATGCAAAGCAGGGTGACAAGACTTTATTATAGGAAAACTGAATTGATTTTAATATATTAGGCTTTGAATTTGCATATGTATAATTCTGTAGGATACAATTTAACTGATGTAGAGAACATGAGAACATAAGCTATTGAATCTCGAGGGTTTGGAGCAGGATCAAGATGCTTCATTTAGCGAAATGCTAAAACATCTGCAGAAACAATCTAGAATTAAAAGTCATAAAAGCGATAATTTATTCCAACCAGGAAACCAAATACCCTGTTGTATCCTTTCAAATGTCACATTTCTCTCACTAGGTGGGATATTTGTTCTTTTAAAAAGTTGATATTTGGGTAAATACGACTTTAGAGCTAGAGGGAACTTTGAAAATCATGATCTTGAAGGTCCATTTCAGGTGTAAAATTCTAAGGTGGTTTTATTTTATAAAGGCAGCTAGTGAGGCCCAGAGGTAAATGCCATTTCTAAAAATGCACAGACAATTAAAGGCACTGTGGGATGAGAACCAGGTTACTTAACACATCAGCCTGTACTTCCTTAACGTTAGTTGATAACGCTAAAGATCAGAAGAAAGAAGGGAAGAATAGAAAGGATATATTTCACAATAAGACAGTACAGTTTTACATTAGCGAAGCAAATGGGATACTCCCAGTGCTGATAGCTTTCCCTGTGCCACAATCTTCAATCTACTTTCCAAATGATTTTCTAGTTGAGGGAAATGGCTGATTATATGAAAATTATCCTTGTCAAATAACAGCAGATCAATATCTCCACATCACTAATGCCTCACTAACCCTTCATGGTGCATTATTGTCACTGTTTAACCCTTGATTAAAAAGAATTTAAAAATCACTAGGCTACCATAATGAGATATATCAATTACTTAGATATGATTGAAACAGATTTTTTTAAATAATTGCAGTTGGCTTTTAGAATTCTTCCATGTTGCTTTTAAGCCTGAACAGCAGATATCAAAAAAGTTTATTTTTAAAAGATGAAAATCTGAAATGGTCAAGTAAAATAATCCGTTAATTCCTGTTGGAGAGATGATAATCCCGAAGTGCCTGCTGTAGGAAACAACTCTGAAGTGGCTCCCAAGGTTCCCACTCAGATATGCTCACAGCTTTTCCCAGTGAGGTAGGCAGAACTAATCTCAGTACAGCTGTAGCGGGTTTTGCTCAGGTGATGGAAGTCTCAAATCAGTTTGCCTTAAGATGGGGAGATTGCCTATGTGGTCTCAAGCTAATCAAGTCAGCTCTAAAAGGGACTGGGCTCTTCCTGGTGAAAGAAATTCAGTGTCAGAGGGATTTTATGCAAGGAAATCTCTTCCCTGCTCATTTTGAAGATGGAGGGGAGTCTGAGGCTACAACTCCAGCAGCCAACAAGGAAACGGGGAGCTAAATTGTACAATCACAAGGAACCGAGTTCAACAACCAACCTGAATGAGTTTAGAAGCAGGTTCTCCCCAGAGCCCTGAGGTAAGAATATGGTGGGGCTGACTCTTTGATTTTTGCCTCCTGAGACCCTGAACAGCGAAAGCAGTCAGGCTGTGCCTGGCTTCTGACCTACACAACTGTGAGGTAATAAATTTCCCTTATTTTAAGCCACTAAGTTTGTGATACCTTGTGATAATGCAGCAAATATAATAATAAGTATATTAGAAAACTAATACTTGCTTTCTTGGTTGTGTTTTTTAAATTTGCAGTGATGTTTAATGAAGAAAAAGTGGAAGGAGATAAGTGGGATGCCATCAAGAGAATAAGCCTATTTTAAATTCCATTTAGCTCCTATTTCCAGAAAAGGGGTGGGCAAGGAAAATACATGTCCTATAGTCCATTGTATTAATACAGCATTCTTTTATGGTAAGGTTAAATTTTTGTATTTTCATTGCAGAAAATAGTCAACCTAGAGCACATCTGTTATATATGAGGCTTAATTTCTTGATAAAATTGCTAGTTGCATAGTGTTTTACTACTCTAAAAGTCACTTGGCCTCGGATTTATTCTTTGTTCTTGCAGCTGCTTCCTTGTTAAATTGTTCATCCCACTTCAGACAGTAAATGCATGAAATGAAAAGTGGTGTGTCTTAGAACCTATAGTTAATACACAAGCACTCACTGGTAATGTATATTGGATGCATGCAGCTTTGAATTGGGCTTCTGGAAAATGCATATGGTACTTTCAAAGTAGCCTCTTTGGCAACCCCAACTAAGAATGTGGAATGCTTTAAAAATTGTGAGGAGCTTAGAGATTTTTTCCAAGAAATTAAGACCCTAGAAAGAATATATGAAATGTGAATGAAGAACATAGGTATAAGTTGTTATTCACTAAAAAAAATAACGTTAGCCACTACTCAAATGTTAGTGTCTTCTCGATTGTATTGTTTTTATGCCATAAGTGCTTTATTTACTTATTTTGGAGAATTTGGTAAAATTTAACTACTCAGTATCCCATGACGTCAATATTGGTTTTCAGGAATTTATTCCCACAGCTGAACAACATGGTTTAGCTATAACATTGTGTGTGTGTGTGTCTATCACACACACACACACCTTTTCAAATTTTTTAAAAAAAATGGTTGGGATTGTTGGCAGAGGGAGTTATCATAAAATAAGAGAAGAATGGTTTTTTTTCCTTTCCGTACTGGAGAAAGCCACTGGTTGTGATGCATTGTAGAACTGAAAGCATTGAAATGACAGACCTGGCTCCATTCTTGGTAGCTTTACTATTTGAGGCAAATTTCATCCCTCGAGGTTACCAGCTGCATAAAAATAACACTGAGAAATGGCCCGGGAAGAAGTGTCCAGGGCCTTGAAGATGTGGCCTACCCAGTAAGACATGTAGTAGTGCAAGAAGCCCAAGGGGGACTGTGTACTGTAGTGGGGAGGGCAGAGTCTGGCAGGGCGCTGGTTCTTGTCCCAGCTCTCTCTCTGCAGCAGCCTCAAAGCCTTTCTGAGAGATTTCTAGGTTCTCTCATACAGGAAATGGAGTTGGATGATATCACAAAAAATACCTACTTCTTTAGATACTTGGTGTTATACGTTTCTGAAAACTTTCATTTAAAATATGATCTGCAGGTTGCCTATGGCTAAAAATTGAGCCTCAGAATTTTCACATAACCAAGCAATCCAAACACAATATACTTGATTGCCCTCAAGTGTTAAATGGATTCTATAGAAAATGAGTCATTGTAATTGTTCAATCAAGGATGCCCTATATAATTTAAAGATAAGCATATCTTAGAAAATGCAAACAGTTATGAATGCATAACTAAGAAATATTACTCTTTGATAACCATAAAAAAATCCAATAAGGTATTGGACTAATAAGGTATCATGAGCATTTAAAAAATTATCTTTATGGAATGTCTGGATTGGCTTAGAGACATTTTAGGTTGATTATTTAAAAAATCAAATGAAAGCTCATTGTTTAGTCTTTTGAAAGACAAATTTTTATTTTAGATATTGGAATACTATGAATAAACAAATTTGCTAAATAGTATTTTTAGATCAGCTTGGTTGGTCAAAACTTCTCAAAATAGGATAGCATCTCCTCATAACTACTTGAAAAAATTCTGTATTGAAAGACCTAATAAAGATATCAGTGACAGATACTTGGGAAAGGAAAGTGTTAAATGATTTCAGTCCATACTAACTTGCAAAATAGCAAAGCACAGTTCCTGGAAAAATCAATAATCATGCTTTCATTATTAAAATTTGGATTGTACACAAATTCTATTTTGTCTAATTGCAATGCAGAACGATATAAGTGCAGATGCATAGGGATTTATTTATATTAACATCATTCAACAAAAGTGTTTCTGTAACTGACAGCATAGGTTTCGAAGTATTTTAACACATAAAAATGCAAGTAAACCTTAGCTACCACTAATTCTCTGGATTGAGTATATTTGGGTTTATTCATTCTTTCAGTACGGCTTTATTGATTAACTGTGTTGTGAAAGCCTCCCCACTGGGGACAGTCTAGAGAAGAGAAAGCAATAGTTTTCAGAAGGAATTCAGTGGGGCAAGACAAAACAAAGGCCACACAGGGTGGTTAGTGCAAAGATGTGCTGGACACAATTATGGAATACCTGGTGACAAATTCTCCCCAAATGGGTTAGGGCTTTTTAGGTCCAGAGCCTTTTCATTTTAGTTCTTGCTAAAGTTGGTTGGTTTGGTCATTGGTTGGTTAGGGTTAATATACAAAATATTCTCTGGCCTCTTCTCTAACAGGACAGGAAATTTTACTCCTAGCTTATAATCTCTAGGAGTCTAAAAACTGCCGCCCGACATGCACTGGGCATACTCAGCTCCTATGCACAGTTGAAGGTCATAGGTACAAAATAAGTAATAGCAGCTTGACGTGGACTGAGCATGAACTGTAAGCCTGGCATTTTGATAAGTGCTCTATGTCTATCATCTGATTCTCATAACCTCATCAGGTTGTTTCTACTATCCTCACACACACGGGTTAAGTGCCTGGAGCTGGGAGTTGGATTGTGTGCGCTTGGTTGTGTGGGCTCTTCTACTAACTATGTGGCCTTGAATATTCCTAAATGTCAGCAGTGGGGAAGGACTACTCTTTAATACATATACCCAGACAATGTCTACAAATTGTGCTGAGTAGGCTAATTATTTTTCTTATACCCAGTCATTCTTGATTAAAGACAGCCCTGCTGGAATACTGCTAGCCATGCCAAGTGACCTGGAGTCAATGTGCAACAGGCATTGTGTAACCAAGAGCTCTAAAATTTGATTGCTTACAGGGTGAGGCAGGTAATGCAAACAAATGAGACATGTAGGCCTGGCACATGGGGAAGTACACATACCTCCTACAGGGGCAAGCCCTACTTAGTGCCACCTGATTGCTGCCACAGGGAAACACAGCCCCAGCATTGGCACAGCTTCTAAATCTTAGAAAATGCAAAGCCAGGCTTCAGATGTTGGTCCGCAGGCCATGAGACCCATTCATCGATGCAGCTCGCCACCTGTTGCACATGGTGTTCTTCTAATTCCTCATTCAGGTTCACTAGTTGTTCTTTATTTGCTCTACAAATATAAGCTCTCTAAGGCGGTGGTCCCAAAATTTGCTATCAATCTGTTGTAAGTCCTGGGCAGCAGTCTTTTTAAAAACTGTCCCAAGGTGAGTCTAATATGCCACCAGGGTTGAAAACTAATTGCCTTAGTTCAGTTTTTTTTTTTTTCATATTGTAGTTCTATGAACTTGCCTTCACCCAATAAATATTTCTACTATAAAGTCATCTGATAATTGATGTTGAAAAAAGGCTCTGGGAGAATTTTGCCTGCTACCAAAACTGTGTTAGGTTATATCTAGGTCTGAATGTTTTCTAATTATTTCTACTAATTAACTCTTCAGCTGCCACCTTTGAAGATAAATTCAAGAGTTAATCTGCCCTGGTTTGAAAACAAGCAGTCCTTCACTCTCTGTGGTTTCCAGTCTATCTGCAGAGCAAGATCGTCTGGGGACCTTTTCAAAAAACTAATGCCCGGAAGCAATAACTGTGATTTTACAGAACTCAAAGATAATTCTGATGGGGTGAAGGGCAGAACCAATGCTCAATCCCCCAAACACAGGCTCATAAGATACAGGAATGTCTCAAGCAACAAGGTATCTTACCTAAGGAAACTTAGAGATTACCTGGAATAAATCAAATTATGTTATTTACTCCTGTGATCTCCCAATTTCTTCAGTTGTAAAAAAAAAAGTATATCTTTGTTACTTATGAGAGAATTCTATATAATGATATAATGTTTATAAAACACTTAGCACAGTGTCACCTCTCAATTCTCAAAACTTAACCCAACAGAGCAGATCTTCTCCTGACATGATATTAGTCTTAAGTAGTGTATATCAGAACTTTAGCACCCCTTTCTTTAACTTCTACCCAAATTAAAGCAGTTTATTTGTTTGTTTGTTTTAATTAGTTGCATGCCTTCCGGTCATAAAGATAGAAAATAACTACCTTTCCCTATGCAGATGGCATGGCTTACCATAAAGAACGAGAAGTATCTCCAATAAGCCAAATGATCCCTATTAATGTGAAAGATAAGGTCTCCCCTCACTCCCAGACAGACTAAGCAATTCAGCTGAGCAAGTCGCTTATTCAGCAGTGTGGGAAATGCTGGAAAGCTAATTCATATGGATGAGCTAGCAATCAAATGTACTTTAAGATTCATACTAAGGTTCTTTGATCACAGTGGCCACAGGTCACACATGTTATTCAAGTTTCAGGGGCTCATTTATCTGTGTCATGCTATAGTGGCTTCTAATCTTAGAAGTTAAAAAGGAAAGCTAACATCTCTAGGGGACTTTGGGGTAGAAATGAAGATAAAGCGTGTCTAGGAGAGACAACACGTTCAAATGCTCTGGCTTCTCAGTAGGCTGGGAAGATCTGCACAAGCACACTTGGATGCTTGTCACAACACTTGGGCCAGAAGCTCTATGGCGTCCCCTCAGGGCACAGAGTGGGAATAAGGCTCTCAATATGGCTTCATCCCAAGCAGCTCTGCTTTTATGTTTTCTTATTTATCTTCCACATAAGTCTTCATTTATAGGAAAATAAAAGTCCCTGCCTTTGTAGAGCTTTGTTCTGGTGGTATCTCAGCTTTTATTTTATAAAAATGGATCTGATAACCTAGAAACCATTTGAAGAAAATGAAAATACTGAGTCTCTCCCTGAGGTATTTCCAACTGTCCTTTTGGCGTCTGTTTTAATGAGAGGTTCTTGGGTATTTTCCCCCCGGTTTTTTGTTCTTATTTGTAGGAAGGCATATATCTTTTGTGTTAATTGTAACCTAGATGATGGGATGTATTGAGAGATTATAAATGCTTAATTAGAAATCTTAGAATTTTCCAGTAAATGCAGCCTTAGGGGTTATCTCATCCTATGTCCTTTACAGAAGAGATAATGAGATGCAAACTTAACCTTCTTAGCCAGCCACTTGTTCAGTGGCCTTCAGTGTCTTATCAGGCCCTATTAAGGCCTTCAGGTTCCCATTTGAGAGGATATTATTTGGTCACCAAAGCATTAAGGCCAGGTAGCCTCAAATATAGAAAAGCTGAAACAAGCTGTGAAAAATGAGGACTCATTACTTATTATTTATAAAAAATCTACAAATCAGAAAATTATTTTTGAGTTAGCATGCCTACTATTTTTAGCCAACAAGAAGCATACACTATTTGATAAAAATCTCTAAGAGGATCTTAAACTTTTCATCTTTATTCTTTATGAATGCATAAATTTGACCATTTATATTTAGTGCCTTGTCTGCACTGTGAATGCAGTGAAGCCTGAATAATGAAGTTACAGTGCAGGGGAGTTACAGTGCAACTGCAATAAAACTCTACTTCTCTGCTAAGAGTTTTGCTAATCAAACCTAATTGTTGATATTTTGTGGTGCTTTCCAATCTGATTGTGTACTTCTCTTTACTATAATCAGAAATCTTACTAAAACCAAACTAGCCAGGGCTAATTTTTCTTTTGCCTTGTTGTGTTCTGTCTCTAGCCATTCTTCTCCCTGCAGACTCAGTCATTCAATGATACATTTTTTTTTTTGGGGGGGGGGTGTTTTATACATGTCAGATGAATTCTGAGAATATGAAAATTAAGGAATGGGCCTACCTTAAGGCACTTAGATACTTTTGAGGGAAATTCTGATATATCTAAGAATTCAGGAATAAAATATCCATAATTCCTATTAGTAATAAATAATGCCATATATAATAAAAACCTAATTTTCATTCAAAAAATAGTGAAACTAAATTCTTAGTTTTAAGTATTCAGAAATATGTTACAAATTTTTAATAGAGTCAGAGATTATCAGTATAGGAAATGCTAGGAAATGTCATAAATTTAATCAAAGACTTCTCTCAAAGCCATAATACAATGCTTTTTTCCCCCCAGTGAATTCTATTGTACTTCTATGATCTCAAATGATTAAAAGCAAAGAAACGTCCTCTTTATACAAAATTTAGGAGAAATATTCTAAGACAATTCTTTAAATTCTATAACAAATTTGTATGCATTATTTTACCTATTAAAATATTAAAATTGAAGTAAATTTCCAGCATACTGATTTGGGCCTACTTTCTAGCTCATTTTAAAAGCAAGATGGGGCTGATTTACTTTTGTCCTTTAAAAATGAATTGTTAACTGAATTCAGTTGCATTCTCATATAGTTGATTTTACTGTCAATCCTAAAATAAGGACAGACTGGTGAGCTAGTAAATTCAGGAGAATATAAGCTTATCTCTAGAGCCTCTAAATATAGTGTTTATATTCTCTTAGGGAATCACACTCAGAAGTTAATTGACAAAGTACACTAGGCTTAGATTTAAAGTTCATCCACAATGATACAAGGACAGAAGTAGGAGACTGAGAATATCGATCAACACAGTAAATTCAAAAAAATGAATAAGAACAGAAAATGATTATTTTCCAAGCCTACCTTATTCAAGCTTAAGGAAGAGTGATAATAAAATATTATTTAAAGGTCATATTGTAAAAAAAATGGTTTTCTAGTCATACTTATAACTTGTATTTCTTTTATCAAATATATTAACTAACTAGATGATCAATTATATTTTTCGCAAATTTCTCATCATTTTGAAGTGGCAGAACTTTATTTAATACTGTAAGTCAGGTCACATTTCCCCAAATAAAGACAGCTTTACTAAATTAAACTTTAAACTAATGATTCCCCATATGTAATGAACAGATATTTATGCTTATCTCAGTGTTGGAAAAAGCGATAAGAAAATACTAAGAAATGTATAAATAACTAACTAAAATCCAAAATAACTAAAATCTCGGACAAAACCCTTTAATATTAAAAAGCAAACTAACTGGGAAAATTCTGCAACATTTAATTAAAAAGAACTTATATTTTTAATGTAAAGACTTTTACCAATTAATTTTTTAATTTTTTTGATAAAATTTTTTATGATGACATTAGCAAATTCCAATAAGTTTCAGCTGTACATTTTAATAGTAAAGCATATATATATATTTACACTGTGTGTTCACCTCTCATAGTTAAATTTCTTTCTGTCATCACATATTTACCCCCTTTACCTGTCCACCTCCCCCCTCCTCCCCCACCTCCCACCCTCTGGTAACCACTAATCTATAGTCCATGTCCATGAGTCTCTGTGTGTCCTGTTTATTTGTTGCTTTTAAGTTTATATCGCACATATAAGTGATATCATGTGATTTACAACTTTTTCTGTCTGGCTTATTTCACTTAGCATAATTATCTCGAGGCCCATCCATGTTGTCGCAAATGGCAGTATTTCATCTCTTCTTATGGCTGAGTAATGTTCCATTGTATATATGTACCACAGATTCTTTACCCGACTGTCTATTGTAGGACACTTAGGTTGCTTCCATTTCCTGGCCACTGTGAATAATGCTGCTATGAACATCATTGTGCAAATATCTTTTCGGATATGGGTTTTCAAATCTTTGGGGTAAATACCCAGTAGAGGGATTGCTGGATCCTATGGTAGATCAATTCTTAGTTTTTTGAGGAATCTCCATACTGTTTTCCATAGTGGCTGTACCAATTTGCTGTTTCACCAGTAGTGTATGAGGGTTCCTTTTTCTCCACATCCTCTTTAACAATTTGTTATTGTCCTGTTGATTATAGCTATTCTAACCAATGAATTTTTTTAAATGGCAGTTTTTTTCTATTGGAAATGCGAACAAATAGTAAATTACCAGGCATTCATCAAACAAGGTTGCAAATGACCACAGCATGAAAAAAAGTTGTTATTAATCATCAAAAAATGCAAGTAAAAATAAAAAACTACCATACTTGGAAACTCAAACAAAAAGAAAATCTAATATTGCTTTGTGTATAACTTGGTATAAACTTCCCAGATGGTAAATTTTATTTACACACACACACACACACACACACACACACACACACACACACACATATACTCATGTTCTCTAAATTCTAATACACACACACACACACACACACACACACACACATATACATATTAAAGAATGTAACATCAAAGCATTACATTAATGGATGTTTATGAGGGAGAAGTCATGGATAGATATAATTGGTTGAAAGGAAATTTATTAAAATATCAATAATTGTTATCATTGACTTTTAAGTCATATTTTTAAACAAATATTTATTAAATAGTCAATTTGACTAGTGCCAGGAACAAAATTACTGTATATGATAATGCCTAAAGCAAAAATCCCTGCTTACAGAGTTTACGTCCTAGTTAAGGTTGGTATTCAGTGTCTTTTGTTTTATTCTATATACTTTTCAATATTTTCCAAATGTCTCCAGTGAATGTACTTTCTTACATTATCTTACATTATTAAGTTACTTAATTTATTCTAGTAAAAGACAAACATTTGTTCTTAAATGTATGTCGGGCTGAAATATTTTGACTAAGCAAACAATTCTCTGCTGTGTTTCTTAAGTGCTTTGACATATTGCATACTGAATTGGGCCACAAAGGTCCTGGCTGTATACAAAAACATATGACTGTATATTAACCTTTTTATTTACAACCATCTTCATGTCAAGCTAATATTAAACTTCATAAACATTTTTCCAAATTTCTTCTGACAATGAAGGTTTTTGAGAATTTTAAGAGTGAGAAAGCCTATAAAGAAGCTGTAGAGACATTTCTCTCATCACTGATTCCCCTGGATAATAACAAAATCCTGAGTTGTACCTGATACTTTTACCATTTCTCAGTATATACTACATTTTATGGGTACTGGGGAGGGAGAAATAGGGTTATTCAGGGGTAGGTACTGTGTTGTTGCGTAATTACCTGTTAAACCTCAGTAGTATCTCTTAATCTCTGTGCATCGGAATGACCTGTGGAGTTCAATGTGAAGCAGATTTTCAGGCTTCTGCCCAAGAAATTGTGATTGGGAGCGTCTAGGATTGGGCCACGCCTCTGCATTTTTATCAAGTCATCTAAAGTGGTTCTGATAGCAGTGGCTACATATTAGGAAACACTGAGAATATGCAGCCAAGGACTTGAAGTACAGCCCATTAAGCAGGATGTTAAATTGTCTCCAAGGAAACAAATCCCTTTTTCTTAGATAGCTATCCCATTTCTGTAGAGGCTTTCTAAGTCCTGTGCACAGTTACATGCTGAGCATTTCTTGAAGATCTACTTGCAGATCTCTCTTTTACTGAATCTGAAGGATTCAGACTGAATGGAAATGGCTGGTTCACGTCCAGCAGGAACAGTTATTTTCTTAGTAGGTTTTCCTCATCTTTGTGTCTCAGACTTGAGCTATCCATGCTCAAGAGGAAAAATCTTTTCAGACTTAATAGACTTCTAAATTCCTCTGTTTGACAAACATTAACCCGAAGAACTGAAACATTCTCTGAAAATGTCTTCCAAGTGGAAATATCACTGCACAGGGAAATTTTTGGCTTTTTAATTAGCAAACAAATTTTCCTTGCTTCCAGTATCGAAATGAATACATGAAAATTAAAAATTCTTAGTTTATGGATTCCAAAATATATGTGCAAATCCTGCGCCAGTTTAAGGTGCATTTTTAAATCTACTTAAACGGTGATACTTCAAGAACGAACCTAAAACTGGATAAAATTGTGAAGTTAGATCAAGGTTGTCCCTCATCTCTGCCTCCCGATTCTGCTCTGAGAAAGTGTCCCCAACTCCCTCTGACACTAGGGGCTGTGGGAGCTCTCTCTGCTACATGCTTTCAAGTGGTGTTTCTTAGCGGCTAACAATAACTTACAAATAGAAGTAGATGTTTTACTTCTTCCTGGAATTTTTGCATTTTGTGGATGGACAATTATGTGTGTTCTAGAGGGATGTTGATTATTAGCAAGAGTTCAGAAAACGTTTGTGGGGGGCTAAGGCATTTCCCATGAAGTCAAAATCCCTGAGACTATTCTTTCCCCTGAAAAATCACCCTGACCTGTGTTATTCCTCCTTTAGTATTTCAATAATATGGTAGCCATAAAAATACTATCTTAATCATAGACACTCAAATGCGTCTGAATGCTTATTTTATTTTCCCTTTACAGTTAAACACATGAATATAAATTTATGTAAATTTATATGAATAGATAATGTGTATGTATAAATATATTCCCATATTTCCCTTAAGTTGCAACAAAACCAGATTCTATTCAGGTAAGAGTTTTGCATGGACTCTTTAAATTATTGTGCAAGAACTGTATCTCGTATCATGGTGACATAGGACAATGGAGACAGACATATCGTGTTGAAAATATGTACTATGATAAAAAAGCAAGAAAACAGTTGTGCCAGCTAATGAAACACCAGAGATTTGTTTTGTAAATTCATCAGATATTGGAGCATTACTTTGTGATTTTTGTTCCTCAAAATTTTCTTTCTGTTTTATTTTGAAAGTTTCTATTCAGGATAGAGCAGTGGAAGAAGTAAGCTACTTTTAACATGTTCTAAATATGTTCTTAATTCAGAGCTTAGCCTGTTGTGTGGTATGTGGCAGGCCCACAATAGATATTTGTTGATTTACGAAGTGTTAGGGATCTCCAAACTCTCTCAAATGGTGGAGTGGAAGAAAGTACACTGGATTGAGTTCTGCCCCTCAGGCTATGTGACACCAAGGCAGTCTTTCCATCCAGCCTCACACACTTATTAAATTGTAAGTTTACCCAGCTCGCAATTATTCAGTCATAAAATTTCATAGTTGATAGAGAAAGCACATATTGTCTAATATAGACCTCTCTTTTCCAGATGTGGAATCTGAGCCCCAGGTGGGTCAAACGATTTTGTGTAAGTAATTAGGAGCAAATCTAGGTCACTAATTCTCAACTCAGCTCTTAACTGCATCCTTTTTCAGTTCTCCTCTCAAAAGTAAATTCTGTACTGACTTCTTATACCATACAGTAGTTTAGCCTGTTTTTGATCTTGATAAAAAATTTATCCATTGTAATATTAATGGACGTTTGTGTGCTTTTAGTTTTGGGCTGTGATGAAGAGTAGTGCTGTGAACAACCTTGTAGATGTCTTTTCAGTGAACATATGCACACATTTTTGTTAGGTCTATCGATAGTAATAAAATTACTAAATTATAGGTTGTGCATTTATAAAGACCTAGTAGAACCTGCCAGAAAGATTTCCAAAGCAATCATACCACTTTACATTCCTGTCAGCAAGATATGAGAACAACCAATCACCCCGCAGTTTGTTTTACTTCTGGTGGTTAATTCCTCTAAAATAAACATATATATATATATATATATATATATATATATATATATATATATATATATATATCTTTTGACACCTTTATAAATGCACTTATACTGTACCTATCTTGTCTCTCCTCACCTTCCTCCCAAAATTATGATTAAATTTTCTGTTGGTTATCTTTGTAACTTTATATTCTTATATGTCTTACTTCATGCTGTCAGCTTTAAACAGTTTCCCTTGCCTTAACTATATTAGATGCAAATACTAATGATTCTCTACTTCTTTTTTAACTTCTATTATCTGTAATGTCACTTCTTAAACTATTTCTTTTGAATTAATTTTAGATTTAGAGAAACACTGAAAAGATAGTACAGTTTCCCCTATTAACGTCTTACATAAGATAGTACTTATGTCAAAAAATAAGAAATCAATATTGGTACATTACTATAGACTAACTAAACACCAGACTTTATTTGTTTTTCACTGGTTTTTTGCTACTGTCCATTTCTGTCCCAGATCCAATCCAAGATACTAGAATTCATTTACTCATTGTGTTTCCTTGTTCTCCTCTGGCCTAAGACAGTTTCTCAGTCTTTCCTTGTTTTCAATGACATTGAAAGATTTGAGTACTGGTCGAGTATTTTAGAAGATGTATCATGATTTTTCTCACGATTTTACTGGGATTTTGCGATTTGGAGAAGAATACCATAGAATTATCTATATCTCATTGTGTTAGGGGTACATGTCATCCTTGATGATGTTAACTTTCATCGGTTTAGGTAGTGTTTGCCAGGTCTCTCTCCTGTTAATTTTCTATTTATCTCCTTTTCATACTCTCTTCTTCGGAAACCAGTCACTAAATCTAGCCCACACACACTTTTAAATAGTGTGGTAGGCAGAATCGTAAAATGATCCCCAAGTTTCCTGCCTCTAGGTATAAATATCATGTATTCATACTTCCCCTTGAATGAGGTGGGTCTTGTGAATATAACGGGACAGTGACAAAGGTGGTGGAATACTCACTGCTATGACTGTCATGCGACGTAAAACTGGAGGGGGATTCTCCTGGTGAAATTGAAAAAGATGGCCCCATGTTGTAAGAGTCTACGTGGCTAAGGCCTGACAGTGGCCTCTTGGAGCTGAGAGATTTTAGCTAACCTGTAATACGGCAACAGAAAATTAATTCCAAAAATTATAGGAAGTTAATACAGGCAAACATGTTTTTTGTTTTGTTTTGTTTTTGCTACCAACATTGTCTTCTATGCCTTATCTGTAAATTAATTTCAAATATAAGAAAGTGATAACTTCCATTGTTATGGTCATATATGTATATATAAATATATACTCTACTGCAAAATTTAAGTATATGCTAGTATCTCATGCAAAACAAATGAATATTTCTTTCTCCTACTCTAGTGCTCAAAAATCATGGCGCTCTTTAGTTTGCTTTAGATTTAGTTTTTGGTAAATAATTATTTCAGGATTTTATTTTATTAGTTGCAAGTATACAGTACACTGGTTAGATATTTAGATAGTTTATGAAACAATCCCCCCAATTACTCTATCACCCATCTGGCTCTACACATAGCCATTACCTTACTGCTGATTACATTCCCTACACCGTGCTCCCCATCCCCATGACCATATATCAACTAATTTGTATTTCTTTAACCCTTCACCCTTTTCTCTCAGCTCCCCAACCCCCTTCCCTCTGGCTGTCACCAGATTATCCTCTATATTTGTGAGTCTGTTTTCGATTAGTTTCTTCTTTTTGTTCCTTAGAGTTCACATATAAGTGAAATCACATGGTATTTATCTTTCTCTGTCTGACTTATTTCACTCAGCATAATTATCTCTAGGTCTATCCATGTCATTGCAAATGATAGGATTTCATTTTTTTATGGCTGAGAGTATTCCATTGTATTTATGAATCATAACTTCTTTATCCAATCATCTGTTGATGGGCGTGTAAGTTGCTTCCATATATTGGCTATAGCGTTGCCATGAACATAGGGTTGCATAGATCTTTACAAATTATTGTTTTGGTTTTCTTTGGATAAATAGAAGTACAATTGCTGGGTCAAAGGCGGATCCATTTTAACTTTTTGAGAAATCTCCAGACTGTTTTCTATAGTGTCTGTACCAATTCACAATCCCACCAACAGAGTACGAGGGTTCCATTTTCTCCACATCTTCACCAACACTTGTTTTTTGATTTATCAATGATACCATTCTGACAGGTGTGCAGTGATATCTCACTGTGGTTTTAATTTGCATTTCTCTGATAATTAGTGACCATGAGCATATGTCTATTGGCCATCTGTATTTCCTCTTTAGAGAAGTATCTATTCAGGTCTTCTATCCACTTTTTAATTAGATTGTTTTTAAACCCCTTTATTTTTTCTTATAAAAAGAAGAAATATCCAAATGCCTTCAAACATTAAATTATTTCTATTTATCAAATAGAGTCATTGCCTTCTTTATTTGAAGGCAGACTTCTTAGAGTCCATTGATTGTTATTCTAATTTGGACTGTTTGAATTCTAGGTCTGATGAACAGATGTCAACTTTGGGGTTCAGTGTGTTCTAAGATATCCTTGGGGTGCTTAAAAACATTTTTAAGTCACTTTTTGCCCCTAAATTATTTGCTTATCAAGGTCAGTTCTGTTGATCTCGCTTTTTTTCCTTGCTGTCAGTTTTCTACATATGGACAAAAATCAGTGATTGCTCAATTTAAGAATAAAACTGTTAATTACATCAAGTACTTGGTGTGGGTTTCGGATGTTTGTGAACATGTGCTTTTCTCATAAGACTCTCCTCTGAATGAGAAGGCTGGCTTAATTCTCTCTCATTCTCGTTTTTCTCTGACTGAGGCTTGTTGACAACTTCTGTGGCCTGGTAAATTAGGAGTTCCCCAAATGCTAAAATGAGAACTTCTTCTGGGATAGCTACACTCACAAGTACTGTAGCTTTCTCTAGGCAGCATTTTACAATTTTTTTTAGATGAGGTTAAACCTGTTTTATGATGGAAAGAGATAAGCACTGAGTGTGTGTAGGTATGTGTGTGAGGGGAGAGTGTGTGTGTATAGGTATATTTGCTGATGTGTACACTCTACTGAGAGCCATTAAATAAAAACTTCTGCTTTGTTCTTTTTACTCCTATGCTCTATGACTACATACACTAAGCTTAGTTCATTCTGGGGTTCTACTGGAGAGTTTGGCTTTCTCCTACATTTTGGTTCCCTCCTAGTCTTTCTTTTTCATTAGCAGATTTCCGTGTACAGTAACTCCTTGCTTAATGTTGCCAATAAGTTCTATGACTTTAAGCAAAACAAGGTATAATGACACCAATTTTACCATAGGCTAATTGATGTGAACTAGTTAAGTTCCTACAGCATGGCACCCCGACAGTATAAAAAGTGGCAATGAATGAAAATGACTTTATTTGAAAACCTGCTGTACTTTCAGACTTCCAGAAAATTGTTAGTCTCTAATTCCTAAATGATAAATCTCTTCCTTTATTGTTTTGGGAAGGAGGAGACGCAGGCAAGGCATAATGTGCACCGTTTTGAACTAGCACCATTAAGCTCTCTTTTAAATCATAACTTTCCGCTGCCAATCTCACGCTAACTTGTTAGCCTCATGCCACCACAGTTCTTTTTCTATTATATCACATATAGCCACATATATCTGCATATATGCATGGGTTTCTTTTTTAATTTATTTAAGTATAGGCAGTATGTAATACTGGTTATATTAGTTTCAAGTGCGCAGTGTAGTGATTCAACATTTTTATACCCTACAATGTTTTCCATAGAGGTTGCACCAGTTTGTAGTCCCACTCAGCACTGCCAAAGCATTCCCTTTTCTCCACGTCCTCACCCACACATGTTCTTTGTTGACTTTTTGATAATAGCCATTTTGGCTGGTGTGAGGTAGTATCTCATTGTGGTTTTGCTTTACATTTTCCTGATGATTAGTGATGTTGAGCACCTTTTCATATGTCTGTTGGCCATCTGTATGTCTTCATTAGAGAAATGTCTTTTCATGTCCTCTGCCCATTTTCTGATTGGATGTTTATTTTTTTTTTGTTATTGACTTGTATGAGTTTCTTATATATTTTGGATATTAACCCCTTATTGGATATATCATTTGCAAATATATTCTCCCATTCTATTGGTTGCCTTTCTGTTTTGTTGAAGGTTTCCTTCACTATGCAGAAGCTTTTTAGTTTGTTGAACTCCGATTTGTTTTTTTGCAGATGGGTTTCATAATGGTAGCCATTGCAGAGTCAGAATCTTGGGTTTCACACTTGGCTCTGGAACTGTCTGATGCATCACTTTGGGAGAGCTGCCTAAAATTTATGCCTCAGCCAGGACCCAATCAAGATAATTACTGCTGTCTACTTCAAAGAGTAATCTGAGGATGACTTCATGCATTTTCATGGCCACAGCATTTTTAAAACAGTCTTCTGACTTTAAAATAACCTTCTCTGTCATAAAAACCATAAGCAGACACAGAAGAATGACAGCAGACAGAGGTAAACAGTACATTCCAGTGTTCCATCACCACATCTTGAAATTCTTCATGTTCTCACTGGTGAGTGATTCCTGAGCAACATCCAGAATGCGAGGCTTAGGAATCAGCCAGGAAGAAAAACAGCAGTATAACTTCCTAAATTCTGCCCCTTGGTGTAACTTAGCCTCAGTGTTGATTTCATTATGATTTCTTTTTTATAATTCTCTAACTAAATGAGAACTTGATGAATCATGCATAGTTAAATAACCATGAAACAGCAGGGATGCCCACTCTGGGCTTTCTCAGAGGCGAGACACGTTTTCAGTTTGTTTGATTAATAGAGAAAAGGTGATTCTGAGGGGAAATTTTTTTAATGCATTTTTAATATACAACTCAAATATAATGAGAAATATCTGTTTATATTTTTTAAACTTTTACAGACAATTAACCAAAGGAGAGGTACAATCTTAAATGTTTCTTTATGTGTTTCTAGGATTTGGATTAACTAAACAAATCATTTCCATCTAGGTCTGGGCTTTGTCTCTAGCTGAGACACCAAAGGACTATTGTGAGAGGGCTTGGTTATTTCCCTTGTTATTTATCTCAAGAAATTAGTTGAAGAGCAAAAATACACAAATTCCCTTAATGTCTTAGAGAATATGTAGGTATTTCTAAAACTATTGTATTTCAAATTTTTTTCAACAGTTATTCTTTTATGGAAAAAGTCTATCATCCTATGACTGCTTATAAAATAGTTCTTTTTTAAGCATTGTATAAGGCACAGGTCAGGTTCTCTGTGACAGCTCTTGTCCCTTTTCATTACACATGTGTCTCCTTCATGACTCATGACCACTGTTCGGTATTGGGTTCAGGTGTCAGGAACCATATAAATGAGCCATGTATCTTGCTTTATGACTGATGACTGGCTTTACAGTTGGAGCCCCTCTAAATATATTACTACACACACTAAATTAACCTTTCTTGGAATATTTCTGTCTGTGCCTACAGTCTTTAGAGCAGCAGTCCCTAACCTTTTTGGCACCAGGGACCGGTGCTCCTATGAGAACTTAATGTCTGATGATCTGAGGTGGAGCTGAGGTGGTGATGCTAGTGATAGGGAAGGGCTCCAAATACACACGAAGCTTTACTCACCTGCCACTCACCACCTGTTGTGCTACCCTTTTCCTAACAGGCCATAGACCAGTACCTGTCCACAGCCTGGCCCACGAATTGGGGACCCCAGTTTTAGAGCACTCCCCTCACCAATTTGATATTTTAATGTCCACAGACGTTTACTATAGCCATTGGCAAACTTAAATATTAAGACCATATCTAACCCTGACTCTGAACAAACACTGTTCTTCATGTTGCTTCTCCTAAAGATGAAACTGCCTCTTGGTTTTCGCTTTTATAATTTTTGAAGAACTATCTTTGTGCCAATTATTTATAAAAATGTCTTCCCATTCTTCATTTTATAAGTGTATAAAAGCCATTAAAGGTAAAATCTTGTTACCAGTTTTTGAAAACATTACATCACTGCTTCTTCACATTGCCTCTTGTATCTCTTTAACAACCAAAAAAAAAAAAAGATTGTATTTAACTAACTTATAAAATCACTTGTTTTCTTGTTAGATTACATTTACCAAAACATTTAACTTCATCATTGATTAATGAAAAGACAGAGTCAGAAATTGGCAAGATAAGGATAGAAAAAGAAAATCTCCTAGCAAAATTATTTTTAAAAGAAAGTGTTTTCCTTTGAAAACTTAGCTTCTCATTACCCCTTAAAAGCTAGGAACCTCAGATTGTCATTTAAACACTCTTCTGACATTGGGGAAAGTAGGAAGACCTGTTACAACTTATCAAGGGAATATATGTGTTTACATACCTGAGCAGTTTATTCCAGGGACTGATATTTTGTTTACATAGTCAACATATATATAATTTAATTTCTAATAGCTGTATTTTAAATTCTTCAGTTAAGTAACTGATTAAATACAAAACTTGTCAATATATCTTTTGTAGTCTATCTTCATGTGTACATTTTTTTTAAAATTAGAATGAATCATGAGTGCACATTTGAGAAGAGTACCTTTAGAATACTACTAATGATCTATACATTTTTAGAATGACCTACACAGACTGTGTTCTTAGGCCAAGAGGGTCTTATATATTTCATGGAATTTTATAACATTTAAGTACTGTATTTTTGGAAAGTGCTCAAGTTATTTTCTATAATAAAACAACTAGTATTTAATCTGAAGAAGATTGGCATCAGCCTTTTAAAAGCAGTATGGGACCATTTGATGCTGGGGAAATGCCTGGGTCAGGGTCATGTAAACAAGCATTTTTATTCGATAAACACTTATTTACTGTCTTGTGTGTGCAAAGCACCGTGTTTACTGTAAGAGTTACAGAGCTAATATCCTTGAGTTTAAGCTGATTACAATTTAGTAGAAGAAATAAGAAGAGCTAACTATGAGGTAAAAGAGAAGTACTCTGCAGAGGTACAAATTTCCATGGAAACAATGAGAGAGGTCCTATTTCATTTGTCATGATATCTAAAGCTACAAGGAGACTGCATTTGAACTAAATTTGTACCCCTATCTTAGTAGCCGTCTCTAACATGGGGAGGTGGAAAAGGAGAGTGTCACATTTCTCTGGTCTTCTCCCACCTAACTGACTTCTGGTCTAATTTCATCCTAAGTTTCCTACCCCATACAATTTTAAATAATTCATTTTGTACATCCGGAATTCCTAGCTAAACTGAACATGGCGCACAGAGGTTAAGACAGGTCTTAAGCTTTTGTACTTTGCGGACAAGGCAATGAATGCCTTTACTAGTCAGCCAAGAGCACATCATATTTTTAGAAAAATTCTTGAAATGAGCATGAAGATAATTAAAATTCATGATTTTGACAAAAAGCCCTTAGATTAACTTGAAGTGACAAATTAACCACATATCCACTTACTGTGAAGTTAAAAGTGACAGAAGAGTGATGAACACGGGTGTGCTCCTGTGACCCAGCTCTCAAGAATGATGTCATTTTGTTAATCACTGTAAACGGCACACCCTGAGTTCGCTAGCTACACAAACTTTCTGCCCCGTTACACTTCAGCATCTTCTATTTGCCTCTGATGGCCTGTTCACCCTTATTCCTGTCAGGTTTCATTTTCATTAATTAAGTGTAAAAGAAAGCAAAATTAAAACTAAACAAGCATAAAGACCTAGAGGGGTTGGGTGGGGGTGTAGATAAGCAAAAAGAGAAGAGGCCACATTTTCAGTTGTTTATTGCGGATATGCCAGGCTTCTGGCCTTTTTATGTTCTATGTCATCCAATTTTTTTCTCTCAAATATTCCCATTATTAAATTTCAAGAATTTTAATAAAAATTTTATAAGACTTCATAGTCTTTTCATGTGTATGAAAACTCTTATAAAAAAATTTTTTTAATCGCTGGAGCTGAAGCTACTTCGAAGCCATCTGACTTCTCTGGGCTGTGAAAGCTGATGCCTGGCTTTTTTCTCTTCAGATGCATGGATGTTGGTGGATCAGGTGCCCTGTAGCATTTGTAGTATAAACATTCCACTGAATTGTCACTTTTAGTCACAACCGCTTCTTTCAGAGAAAATGGACCTCTTCTCTGTCAACCTGACTTTGGACAGGCACATTGTTATACCCAGGGGGCATTCATACACACCTGTTCTTGGCTGTTTTGGGTCAGCGGACCAGTACTAGCCTTGAAGCAGGGAGAGCTATGCCTGAGTCACTTCAAAGTCTACTCAGTTTTGCAATTGAAAATTATTGAGTGCTGTTTAAAATTAAGGATTAGACTTCTATATCTATTGACTATTCTAAATTTGCCCATAATTAATTAATGTATCATTAGATAAGTCATAATCATAATCAGATGATAATACTAATAAGTTATGATGATAAATTATAATATTATCCAGTATAAGGTAGCTCTTTTACTTGTAACCTTGCACTGAATAACATGATTTTCTGGTTTCTTGAGTAAAGAAATAATTGGTGTTAAAATTCCATCTCTACTATTTTACCTGAAAAAAAAAAAAAAAGATTCAGAGAAAAAGTTAAAGACATACTATAATTTTTTAATTAAACTGTTCTTACAACTATTTCATATGATATAAGTTATGAAGAAATTATTGAAACTTAATTCAACTGGAATTCCAAAGGAATTGGCAATTCAAATGAACGTTTTCTGCAATAAACCTTGGGGCTGAAGACACCTATGGATCCTGCATTCTTAACATAGGATCTGTTTTGCACTATAAAATGTTTCATTAAAATATCGGTGTGATGGGAAAGTAGATATACTTGATTGATTAGGTATGAGGATTTCACACACAAGTCTGACCCTGTTGATCTCACTCTGGTTTACTTTTTTTTTCCTTCCATGGCACTTATTAACTTCTAACACATTAGATAGCTTACCAAGTTATGTTTATTCTCTCTCCTTGCTAGGATCTAAGCTCCACGCAGGTAGAGATCTTTATCTTTTTCATCGATGAATCTGAAGAATCTACAATAGTGCCTAGAACATTTTAGGTGTTCGGCAAATAGATATCCATCGAATGAATAAATAAGAATAATGGGATTTTTTTTAAAAAAAGGCTTCATTATTCTTGCCAGTGATATAATTTTTTAAAGATTTTTCTTAGAGATATTTAAAATACACTATCGAAAGATGAGTTATGAAAACTTCAATTTATGCTTTTCTAGCATAAATGTTTAAATATTCTGTGATTTTTTTTAATGAGATAATCATGGCTTCTTTTTATTTCATACTAACATTTTCAGAAAAATGGGTTTATGACAGACTTGACAATTTAGACTTCATTTTTCACTCAACAGTTGCTATTTTTATTAATATCAACCAAATTCTTTGTTTCCTACTTTAAAGGCCCCAGAGTGTCTCTCTCAAAGACACTGATAGTGTGTCTCTGGAAATAAAAGGTTGTACTTGACAGGCTCAGGAGAGATTTCATTGACTATAAGGTATGCTGTTCTAGAGAAGAATGAGAAATTTATTAATATTCACATAAAAACACACAAACTTTGTAGCCACTATTTATTTTAAATCTAAAATTCTTAATCTGCTTTGAGAAAGGGTACTTCAAATGGTGCTCCAAAAATACAATGAAGGTCAAGAATGTACTATTTTAAACTGTACTCTGTATAATCCATAAAGAGATATTATGAATTGTTACCCCTTGGTCAAAAAAAAAATGGGTTTATTTTAGATCTATGGCTTATTGCTACTATAAGTCACAGTGTGTTTCCAAGTATCAGTTTCAATGACATCTGGCAATATAAGGGTGGCAAGGGTCATCAAAATGGACACTAAGTGTTTAACAGGTCTATGGCTGTCTTGGTCCATTCTGGCTGCTAAAACAAAAATACCATGAACTGGGTGGCTTTTTAACAAACACTTCTCACAGTTCTGAAGTCTGGGAAGTCCAAGGTTATGGTGCCTGTTGACTTGATGTCTGGTAAGGGCCTGCTTTGCCCAAACACTCACATAGTGGAAGGGACGAGGAATCTTTCTTTGCCCTTTTTTATAAGGGCACTAATTCCATTCATGAGGGCTCTCCCTTTATGACCTAATTACCTCCCAAAGGCCTCACCCCCTAACATCACCACATTGGGTATTAGGCTTTCAATGTAGATATTTGGAGATAGGAACATTCAGACCATAGCAGTGTCATTGCTGACTATGAGATTGGCTCATTGGGTATCAATGGCAGGCATTATGACTAATATGGCTAATGTTTTTTATGTACTATTACTCCTTCATTTTTATATTTTATTAGGAAGCAGAGATCTACATCAGGGCAATCTAAATGAAATAAAAGATTAAAAGGAAAAGTGACTAGTCATCAAAATGACTGCCTTTTCTATCTAATCATTTAACTTTCACTTTTTGGAAATGGATGCCTCTTCAAGTTGGCCAAGAAGCCTTGTATCATTTGGACATGTTTTCACTGATTTGCAGTAAAATAAGAAAAACTAAGTTTTTTAAAATAAACTTTATTGAAGTAATTGCATTATATATGTCTGGCGAGTTTTTAAATATATATATACTTGTTTAACCATCATCTCAATCAAGACATAACATTTTCATCACCTCTAGAAATTTCCCACAATCCTCTTTGCAGTCAGTCTTTCTCCCCACCCCACCTGTCATCATGAAACCACTAATCTAATATTGTCAGTTCTAGAACTTTATATAACTGGAATCATACAGTATATCCTGTTTTATATCAGGCTTTTTTTGCCTAGCATATTTTTAAACTATATCCATGTTTTTCTCTGTATCCTAGTTTAATGTCTTGTGTGGTTTTATTACTACCTAGTATTCATATGCATTTTACAGTTCATTTATCTATACACCTGCTATGACTATTTGTGTATAACTCGGTGTGGTCGTATGCTTTTATTTCCTTTGAGTAAGTATCTATATGGATGGAATTTCTTAGTCATATGATAAGTGTATGTTTAAAAAAAAAACTGACAAGTGACTTTCCAAAGTGATCTTATCACTTTGCACTCAAAAGAGCAAAGTATGAAGTTTCAGAGTTGTACTTTCTCTCTAAAACTTGATTAGTTTTAATAATTTTAGCCTTTCTTGTGATAGCTTGTGGTGTCTCATAGTGGTGAAGAGTCTACTTAAATCTTTTGCCCATTTCAAGTGCTTGGGTTGTTCTATTTGTGAGTTGTAAAAGTCCTTTATGTATTCTGGATACAAAATCCTTTTGAAATAGATCCTGTAAACATTTTCTTCCAGTCTAACATGGTTTTCTCTTTTTCTTCCTTTCCTCCTCCTTTCCTTTCTTTTAATGTTTGATTTCTTTTTTATTAGGAGGTCGAGTCTCACTAAAAGACAGTGAGTTTATGGTCAGTATTACTATATCAGATTAATTGCAGAGGAGCTTAATTCAAAATTCACATATACTTGAGAATATAACATGGTTTTTTTAATGGCATTTTTGAAGAGTTGAAGGTTTTTATCTTGATGAATTCAAATTGGTTTTTATTTTATAGTTAGTGATTTTTGTATCTTGTCTAAGAAATCTTTGATACCACTGACCACCAATATTTTCTCTGATATGATTCTAAAAATTTTATAGTTTTAACTTTTATTTTTGGTCTCTAACCTATTTCAAATTAAGTTTTATGTATGGTATGAGATGTAAGGTTGTTTTTTTTTTTTAATGGATATCTACTTTTTCCAGCATGATTTGATGAAAAACTATCCTTTCTCTTTTGAATTATTTGGTACTAATGTCAAAAAAAAAATTGACCACACATTCATGTGTATTTATTTCAGGACTCCCCATTCAGTTTCATTGATCTATATGTCTGTATTTGCTGGGATTTTGTTTGAGTCTGCATTAAACCCATAGATAAATTTGAGGAGACTTGACATCTTAAAATTTAGTCTTTCAATCAACAAACATTGTATATTTCCCCACTTATTAATGCCATTTTTACTTTCTCTGATGTGTTGTAGTTTTTTAGTATACAGTTTGATACATCTTTTATTAAATATATTCCTAATTATATTATGCTTTTAAATCTTATTTTTTGGATTTTTAAAATTTTCTAATTTTGTATAATATATTTATCTTTTATTAGCTTGCTTAAATTCATTTACTTCAGTGGTTTTCTTATAGATATCTTAGGATTCTATGTAGACAAACATGTCATTTGAAAATAAGAACAACTTTATTCCCTATCTTTATTCCTTATGTTTGCTGATATTTTCTTCATTGTCTTATAATCTGTTCTTAATCACAGGTATTTTTCATTTCATTTTTATCTCTAGAAGTTTGATTTGAGTCTTCCACTTCTCTAATTTACATTCGTTTTCCTTTATATCCTTGAATATTTATAATCTTTATCACAGCTCCTTTAATATTCTTACTGCTATGTCAATCATTTCTGGTACTTCATATATGTCTATGGATGATTTTTCTATTAGTATAGATAGTATTTTTCTGTTTAAATGGTTGTCTGGTTATTTTTGGATGCTGGATATTGTTGAAGCTGGATTAAATTGCATTCCTTTAAAGAATATTGAAGTTAGTTTCATGTGAGTTTTAGACTTTTGAGGCTTCATTTTGAGATTAGGTAGTGTAGGCCTAGATCATGGTAGTCCCATCAATAAATTGATACCCACATGTAGACTCAATCTAACGTCTCATAAATTTTTTTAACACTGTCTAGTGGGATCACAAATTAGCCCTAGCCCTTTGAGGATTGTAGGAATTGTTTGACTCACTGCTGTACATACTTTCGCTTTTCTGATCTTGGGTAGTTTCTCTCATATATGTGTATATCGGTACTCAACCAAACATTTGAAGGGACTCTTCTGTAGGTCTCTGGAGTGCTCTCTCTCGGCAGCATCCTTTCCCTCACTGCTCTACAAATTATAGTTGTTTTTGTTTCCCTGAATCCTCATTTCTGTCTATATACTCCATAAAAATAACAGGCCCTTGATAGAGTTGCTCTTCTGTGGTATGACAAAGAAACCCTCCAAGCAGTAAGGTCTGACAGTTGCTCGACTTAGTTTCCCTTCTCTAAGAGATAACTGTTACTTTCTGTCTGTTGTATGATGTCTGAAGCCAGCTGTCTAAAATACTTTGGTTTTCCACTTATGCGTGAAGACAAAGTCCTATCACATTTAATAATTCATAGACAGAATTCTCCTGGTTAGTTTTTATAATTTTCATTTTTCAATTCATATTTCTTATCTCTTCATCTATTATAATTGTTTTCCTTTAGTTCTTAGAACATATTTATAATTTCTGTGTTAAATTTTTATCTGCTGAATTTATCATCTTGGACATTTACTGGTTGGTTTCTATTGACTGTTTTATCTTTAATGTGTTTAACAATATTTTAATTTCTGTATGTCTAGCATTTTTTCCATGTGCATTACACAGTAGTGACAAAACAATGTAGAAACTCTGGATTACTTTTTCTTTTACCATGCAGCTAAATTACTAACTGATCACATTGGACTAGTGTAGGCTTGATGTTATGCTTTGTTAGAGAGAATCTCTGGAAATACCAGGGTGTTTCTCAAGCCCCTATCACTTATAGAGTCAATCTTCAAAATATTTCTTCTGTGCTGGTCTTTCAGGAGTTTGTTTTAATTTGTTCTAGGGTAGGTTTAAAGTAGGTCCTACTGTAGGGCTTGGTCATTATTTTCAAAGTTGGCTTTTGGTCTGTGCTGAACGTACATGGTATTAATGAGGTATTATTAAGATCTCTTTCCTGCTATTTTCTTGACAATATAAAAACAGTACAGCAAAATGATGTAAACTCATCAAGACATTGCAAGTCACTCTCATAGGCAGTAAGTAGTTTTAGGTAATCAGACCTTTGTGGTACCTTCAGAAACAAAAGCCTATATAGGATAGCTATGCCTTAGCTTATTAGCACTTTATTCATTATCCTGGAAAGAAGCTCCTTATAGACACCAGAAAAAGTTTCAACCCGTGTTTCACATTGTTCTACTGTGCTCTATACAAAAAAACCTTTATGAGCCATCTGGCCAGCACCTGGATTCCCTTCCCGGCAGTTTCACTTAGAAAGACTAAGTCCTCCAGGATAACAGATGCACAGCTGTCAGAGTGTGTAGTTTCTGGGATACTTTTGCTTATTTTTGTAAAGTTTTTTTGAGTTAGCTCAGGCAGAACTCTTCTTTGAGCATTAGAGACAATGTGCTTCCCATTGACTTTTTCTCCAATTTCAGCACTTACCAGACTTGGTTTTTCTGGGAAGATTTCATTGAAGAATAGGAACAAAGATCATAATAGCTTTCTGACTGCCATCAACTTTAATCTCCTTGGCTGCTGTTATATTCAGCAAACCTAGCAAGGCCTTAATTCATCTCCAGCTCAAGGAGAGTCTAAGAGATGCTTATACTAGAACTCACCTGGCCTTTTGCCATTGGGCTTCATGATCTTCATGCTCTAACTGAACATGTCCTCTTTGTTGAGCACTGGCCTAGGAAGTGAATAGTTTATTTTTACAATTTCTTCTGCAATGTGTTGGATATAATCAGATATTAAGGTATTAAAAGTACAGCCAACAAAGTCACATTTCAGTTTATAATCCCTTTGATCAACCCTGCCTCTTTGATATTACTCAAGTGTATCCAATCCTCTCTACTTTCACTGCCACAGTCTCTGTCCAAGCTTTTATTATTATTTGCTCTATTTACTGTCACTGATCTCCCAGCATCCACATAGCAGCTATGTAAAGTGTAACAGCATTTTTAAAATGCAAATGTCATCACTTGGAGTGTAAAATCCTCCACTGCATTAAGTAGTGGAAATTATTTATAGATGAATAAGAGAGGGAAGAAGAAATATCCTTGTAAGAGAACAAAAAGTATAATATTTTGAGCAATTGGGTTCTTTATTTACTCCTTGAGCCATCATTCCTAAGGTCACAGACTTCGTTTTACAAGCTGTATTCTTTGACTCTGTAAAATTTTCCACGTTCTCTGTTCCATTCAAGCCATCCTGCTCTCCTTTGATTTACTCAGTGTCTTCCCTGTTGACACACACCTAAATCTTTCATGTCGACTGTCACTTTCAGATTAACAACTTCCTGGACAGTTTACAGGGCTGTGAATTTATCTTCTTTCTGAAATATTGCCTTCTGGATCGTCGTCTCTTCCCCAACTGTGTCCAAGTGAATGTCTGAGTACATCCTTCTACTACATTCAGCCTAGGTTTCCAGAATTAGGTTTTCTAGACGTTAAAAAAAAAAAGTTACTCTTCTGCATAGTTTGGCTGGGAGGGGGAAAAAACCCAACTAGGCTACCAGGTATCTTTTTTTCTCAACATTTATTGAATAAATACTTATTGTACATTCATACGTGCTAATTTTTGGTGTTGGGTATACAGTAATAAATAGATTAAACTAGATTTCTATTTCAAGATTGCTTTCAGTACCATGGAGGATATGGACCATTACAATCGTGAGAGAAGCTCTATAAAGTGTCATTACAGTACCTAGTTGAAATACCTATCTCGATCTACCAAAGAAAGTTTCATGGGAGAATAATTAAAGAATGAGTAGGGGCCAGCCAGGAAGGAGTTGGGGTGGTATGAGGAAGAAGGATTTTGAAAAGTACAATTTGAAAATCTAGGAGGAAGAGACCTCAAAGCATCTTTATAGATTGGATGGATAGAGATTGTCAAGAAAAACAGTAGGAAAGGTAAGTGGGGCTAGTTCATGAAGGGCCTTGTGAGCCATGTAAATGAGTTTGGATTTTATCCTAATGTAGTGGTTCTTACACTTTAATGTGCATTCAAAACACTTGGGAATGTCGTTACAATGTACAGAGTTTTATTCATTAGATTTAGAACAGAGCTTGCTTTTCTGCATTTCTAATATCCTAAGTGTTGCTGATACTGCAGGTCGATGATCCATATTTAAAATAGCAAGCTCCTAAGGGAAATTAAAGATTTGAGGGATTTCAAGCAGAGCACAAAATATCAATATTTTGTTTATGTTCTGAAAAGATTGTCCTGAGTTCAAATATAGGATTAATGAGACTAAATACAGGAAGATTTCTTAGTAGGCTTTTTTAATATTCTTGGTCAAATGAATTTAGGCTACTAGATGACACTGAAGATGTAAAGAACTGAGCAGATTCAAAGATATTTAGGAAATAGAAATGAGAATCTTGGAAATGACTTGGACTTTCAAAGAGAGAAAAACAAAAGCATAGATAAAGGTTGCTAGGTTTTAGGTATGGTCAAATTTATTGCTACTTACCATGATAAAGGAGATCTGTGGAAGGGTTTTAAAACAGGCAAGCAATATAAAAAGATGAGTTTTTTCCACTATAAAATTAGAAATATCTGCCTATCATCTCTAAATTTAGATAATATATTTAGTAGGAATATGGAATAAAAATCAAGAGATTATTTTTTTCTTCTGTTATTCAAATGGAGATATTTTTCTTGAATTTGAGTACTTGGGACCATTCAATAAAGTTAAGTCCCCTGAGTTTGATGTTATGTACCCAAGGAACCACTCCCATCCAGACAGGGCACAGTTTGATGTTCTAGTTGGCATATACCCAAGTTTCAAAGTATACTACACACTGTTGTCACTTTCGATTAAGCAGTTCAGTGGAATCCTCTAGTCAATAGCATGAACGATTGGACTAGCTGTTGTGTGAGACTATCCTGGTTCTGCTATTCTATCACAGCTCATATTCTTTCATATGTAAAGTCTGGCTAAACTGAAGGGCAGCTTTGAGGTTGTATAACAGATAGAGATGTGTAACATAGGGGAGGATGAGGAGGAGGATTTATTAATGACCGGAAGAATGCATGTCAATGAATAAAAAAATCTTATGCATGAGTTGGCAAAGCCAATTCCCAACCAGCTATCTCAGGCCTAAGCAGCCCATTCTTGGAGAATCTGTCTGTTTACCACATGGAAGGTTTAGCTCCATGTGATACTAAGTGCTGGTAAGTCAGGACAAAAGAGTGGGGAGCGGAATTCATAGAGCTTCTATAATCTCATCTTCTGTTTTAATGAGTTACAGATGGTTTCACTCACTGAAATATCTTGTATAATGCCAGTATTGGTTTTACAAGTTCATGATGGGTTAGGGAATAGGTCTGTAAGGCACCTCATAGCTTCATTTCCCTTTACCCAGATCAATCTGTCTTCAACCAGATTCTAATTCCTTCTAACATTATTCATTTACATGTCAAACACTCTCTAAATAAGGTTAATTTTTCACTAATTTTCTCTTAATTATGGGGCATTGGATTTCAGCATCTGGAGGCTGGAGGCTGATGCAATTATAGACAGGAATCTCTTAACAGTCTCTCCTGGTTATCTTTCTTCTCCCACATTGTCCAATTAGACTCTGAATGGGTAAAGGATTATGACAAAATATCTAATACAAAACACTTTAATTCTTTCCTAAACCCACTGATATTGGCAGATTTTTTCTTTTCTTTCTTAATTTTATAAGGTTAATGTTTTTTAGCAGCTCTCATGGTACAGTGGGATAATAATTGGAATGAAAACATTGCTGACTAAATACTAAAACAAGGTTTTTCCAATTGTCACATTTGTGAAAATTCAGTTGCCACATATGGGTTTGTCTTCCATAGATAAATTTTATGACTACCCACATGTTTTTATTTTGGAAATAGGATGTACACAATGGAAGTTTCTTAGAGAATATTTAGTGATTGGATTCTGCAGCAGTCTCCATATTTCTTCTATAAAGAACTGAGTTTTAGAAAAGTCCTTTGACCTAATCAGACTCCCTGAGCCCACTGTGGATAGAACCAGAATAAATCACTTGCTTAAATCAAAACCTTGCAACTTTCCTCATGAGAATCACTTGGGGTGCTCATTAAAAATATTTTTTCCTGACTACATCCCAGAAATGAGAAAATTAGAATATTCAGGAGAGAAGTCTAGTATTTAGGGTTCTCCAGAGAAACAAAACTGATAGGATATATATGTGGGGGTAGAAGGAGCTCAATTGGTGAGAAGGGGGGGCGGGGGGATCCCTCCTCCTTCTCCTCCTCCTCCTGCCTTTTGTTCTATTCCTGCCCTTGATGGATTAGTGATACTCAGCCACTTCAGGGAGGATCTACTGAGTCCTTTGATTCAAATGTTAATCTCATCTGGAAACAATGTCACAGACATACCTAGAAACAATATTTAATCTGGGTAGAAATGTGTGTTTTGAAGTAACCTCACCAGATGAGTCTTATGTGCCCACGGAATCAGGGATTTCTGGTTTACATTATTGGAAGGCATCAAATTTGAAATTATATTGTACAAAAGTTCAGTAAAATGCTATCTCAAATATTCATATTCAATAAAGTAAAGAAAAGTAATGTAATTATATATTTTTGAGAAAAGAAATGTTTAGACATCTATTCTGGTAAGATTCATTTGGCTGCTTTATAAAGGAGTACCTAAGCAGACATGACAGGACAACAGAAAGTAGGATTAGAGAGTGTAGTAGATAAATGGTTGTAATAACAAACTGGTTATTTTTTTAATTTTTTGCTATTTTGGGATTTGCTATATGTGAACTATTGGAAAATTTACCAGCAGGTGGTAGCACTGTTTAACAAATATGTCCCCAGATCACAAAACAATAACTAATTGGCTGCAAGTGTAGCAATATTCAAATGTGTCAGAATATTAAGTTGTGATTCAGAAAACCTGATACCTAGTCTCAGCTATATTACTTGTTGGCTTCATCACTTTGCAAAAAATAATTTAGTCTCGTAGTCTTTAACATTGTAAGCAAAGCTAGGATAATAACTGTCCTGGCTTGTGTTGTATTAAGGGTGGAAACGGAATGATTGTGAATCATTATGGGAAGGGTACAATGCTATGTAAATGCAAATATCATTTCTCCCTTTTTTTCTCTCTTGTTACCCAGGCATTTAGTTCAAGATGTTTTCTTACTAGTAACAATGGTGGTCACCATGTTGGAACTTAAACGAATAATACTCAAATATTAAATGATTTCCCATTGTTAATATGTTCAACTGTTTTTTGGCCATTTTCAGTTATTTCATTTGCATGTGGTGTAAGATGCCAAAATCCCACTTTGGTTGAGTCAGAAGAAAAGTAACTCTAGCCTTTGAATACTTTTTAATGTATAATCATTGCTTGCCTAACCACTGCTTTGCACATTCATGGACTAAAGAAGAGATGTCCAAGAGAAACTAAATGATTTATAGGACTTTTTAAAAGAAAATAGCATCTATATGCACTGGCACATTTAAGTACAAGGAGCATAGTCAGCCAGCAGTTTACCTTTACTGAGTATTTACTGTGTGCTGAGAAGTACACTAACCACCGAAAAGATCCAAATATATAGAATCCAGAGGCTCTTAAAAATGAACTTCTATTCTTTTTGTTTTCTCATTTTTTCATTTAACAGATATTTATTGATCATGTTCAATAAACCAGGCACTTTACTAGGTGCTGGACATGCAAGACATATGTAATATTTAAAGTCGCAGACGACCTATAACCAAGAGCAAACATATATGGTACATAAGGCCAAAACACGCCTATTTAGACTAAAGTTAACCTGGAGAAGATTGACGAAGAGGAGAGATTCCAGAAGGAAGAAACACCTATGAAGGCAGGCATTCGATGTGGATGCAGTAGAGTATAATAGTTAAGAGGATAGGCCTGGAGTCAGAATGACCTGGAATAAAGTAATAACTCTCCCACTTACTTATAGACTGAGTGATCTTTGGCAAATACTTGTTTTGATTCTTGGTTTCCTCATCAGTAAAATTGAAATGATGGTAGTATTAATTTTATAGGTTGATTGTGAGACTCGTGAACATTAGTGCACAGTAAACTCTTAATGGAGAAAGCAAACATTTTCTTGAGGCATATACAATATACAAGAAAGCACTGAATGCTGGACACTGAAGGATTTCTTTTAGTATGTCTTGTTAAGCAGGTTTGCTAGCAGTGAATTCTCTCAGTCTTTGATTATTTGGAAGTATCTCTAGTTCTTTATTTTTGAAGAACAGTTTGAATAAAGAATTCTTGGTTACCTTCTTTTCTATATTGCCTAGGCTTAGGATTGCTATGAGGATTTGCCCTGTCCTCACAAGTAGCCCACAGTAGTCTGCAATTGGACATTAATAATTTCACAGAACAAAAGAAAGTCACTCTATCACCATAATGGCCAAGACAAACAAGCCACTCTGTAGTCCTGTCTGAACACAGATAAGAAAGAGAAGATTACCCAAACCACAAATATGCTCAGATATAACCCTCCCATGGTTAATCTGGGTAATATGAGTGACTGCTGAGGCTATACCAATTCTAGGTTAGCCTTGTTTCATTCTTCTCATTTCATAGACTTTTAAAGATATCATCATAAAATTTCTCACACTTCATGACATCATCTAATTCTCAGCCATTTACTTTCCTGAGCCCTCTTCCAAATCACCTAACACAAACCCAAACCATATATCACCCTCTTAGTGAGACACTCCATGTTTTTTTATGGTGTGTGGTCTACCTATCTCAATGAATTATAAACCTAACTTTGTTTAACAATAAATGGGTTCCTGATCTTTTTGGCTGAAGGGCATTGACACCTGAATTAGAAAGGATGAAAGGTAGGATTGACAAAGACATACCAGTTAAATGCAACCAATACTAAATTATGGATCGTAATATTAATATCAAAAGTTTAATTAAGGCAAAACATTAAATTATCTTAATATAGGTAAATAGCAAAGGATAAAAGCTATAATAAAGCTCTAACTTGAAAGCCTGTAGGTACTAACAAATGGCATAAAAATTAAAAAGTTCTCCTGGAATATTCTTTCTATAGGTTAAAAAGTCAGCAAGCTTTTTCTGTAAAGGGCCAAAGAGTTAATATATTCAACTTTGCAGACCAGATCTCTGTTGCATCTACTCAATTGCAATTATAGTGTGAAAGCAGCAGTAAACAATACACAAAAGAGACATGACTGTGTTTTAAGAAAACTATATAGACATTGATATTGAAATTTTTATATAATTTTCATATGGCAAAAAATATTCTTTTGATTTTTTTTCAATAATTAGAAGATGTAAAAACCATTCTTAGCTTGGGATGTACAGGCTCAGAGGTGGCCTGTATGGTATATGGTCTCACATCTTTACTATAATGTCGCCTGCTCAGCAGGGACTTTCCTGGTGACCTTTTAATAATAGTCCCCTCCCCATCTTCTTACCTACTTTTTGTTCTTCTATTTAACTTATAATAAGTGAATGATCTACTTTATTCATTTGTTTATTGTTTGGTTAGACTGTATACTCTGAAAGTTAGAATTTTGGGTTTTATTTACCACTTCAGCCCAATATCCACAAAATTGTTTGTTGCGTGGTATGTACTTAGTAAAATCTATACCTGTGGGAAGAATCCCACCATAGCTGATGATAATAGTCACATGGGTAAAGAGCTAGAGATATTCTATGTCTCCAGTTCGAGAATACACATGTGCGATACCTTTACCTCATAGTCATGAGAACAAACACTCAGGAAACATCTTGGGAAAGCCAAGGGCAAAGAAGAGAGAAAAAACTGACCTTTTATGCAATAGCCTGGGATACCAAAAGAGGTTGTTCAAATAAGAGAATTCAGCCTAAAAATTTGCTTTAGATTAAAATTGTTTTTCCCTAATACCTAGCTGGTGAAAATTTATAGGGAATATTAAATCAGCTACTAATAGAAACTACAACTTATTGTCTGAGTCGTACCAGTAATATACTGATCCTGCTTTTAATAATAATAATAATAATAATAATAACAATAATAAAAATGTTTCAAGAAAAGTAGAAAGAATATGTCAGTAGCGTTTGCCTCACAGGAGAATGGGGGTTTAACTGAGAGGAAAGTTTATTTTTCATTTGGATTGTTTAAATATCATTTAAAGGGAGGCTCCAGAATTTCTACATGTGAGAGTCTTAGAATACTAATCTGTTTTGAAGATGGGGAAGCAGAAGAGTCCTTTTGGATATGTGTTTGCATGGTAAACACACTTTTATGGCTTAGAGCATAAGCCATAAGCATAACATAACACCTTATGGAAGGTGTGATGGACATCATGAGGGCCTAAAGCCACTTCAAACCAGATTTGGGGTTAGATATAACCATTTGCATGTTTTCTATTTTCCAAAGATTAAAAAACTAACTTTTTAAAGTGTTGACAAAAATAGAAAATATATCAAAGTGTACAAATTAGAATGTCAGATATCTAGAAATACATGTTTTCCTATTATTTGTGTGTTCTTATTTGTAAAACAACTAAGGGTACAGTGTGTTAATTTCTAAAGTATTTTCCTCATTTGCTTGCAAGCCTAATAAATAAGCAAAGCTGTTTTCAAGTTTTACTGCAGACCTAGTGTCAGGCAGTATGAGACATTCCAAGTGATACACTCCTGGAATGGCCTGTGTCTGTGAACAGGAGGGAAAACTCTGAGGCCAGAGTCTTCCACTTCTTCTTTTGGGGGACCTACCACTTGTTTTCCAATTCAGAACATATAGAATCAGGTTGGAAAGTCAATGTATCCAGAGAGAAGTCTGTTAACATAAAAGCAGGGAATGCTGCCTATGCAGAACAAGGAGGAACAGTGGAGAGGGGGGCACCATGAGGGGGGTACCACCATGGACAGCACAACAGCCATTTAGTAAATGCTGAACAGCCATTCACCTATTCAAGAGCATTTGAAACATGGGCTTGCTCTCATCAGTCTTCCAAATTATTAGGAGTAGACATCTGGATTTGTATGTGAAATTTATCCAATTTTTAAATGTCAATAATACAAGATACTTCAAAATGCTATATAGGTCTAATAAAATACCATGTTGCACCTGATCTTTTGGCTTCCAGCATGATGGGACACCTGAACAAGATGACTGATAAGTTATTTTCTTTTACGTGACTGTAGAGCTACAGTGCAGTACAATGTTTATAGTATCTGGGAGTATCTTTTCCATTCTGCTCGTAGACTGTCATTGCTAAGGATGAAGAGGAAAACAAGTGGGGTGGGGTGTAGACTTGAGTATATTTGTGTTTCTAGAGCCTTGAGTTGAGATTCTGAATATTTAAATAAATATAAGTATAGGTATCAATAGATATAAGTATAGGTATCAATAGATATAAGTATAGGTATCAATAAAGGTATATTCACTTCTTGTTTTTTGTGATCATCTTCCCTGGCAAAAGCAGTCTACTAGCAGGATGGGGAAAATAATTTCAGATACTATAAACTCTATATTACAGAATACCTCTGCACTATGTAAAAGAAAAAATTGATATTTTAAAAAAAAGGTTGAGTGATAGATAACTAATTAAAATTGTGCCATTGAAACCATGTTTTTAGAACAACATAGGTTAAATAGACTTTTGAGAACTTGTAAGAGGAATGAATCTCAAGGACTAAACTATTTATATTCCAAGGAACACTTAAAATATAGCCTTTTCATAAGCTAGATCCTACCTACTTGTGGTCTTTTCTCCCAGAGAACAAGATTTGGCTGCAAGGAACATTTTCACCATGCTTGGAGCTTAGTAGAACTATTGAGCCAAGTTACTCAGAAAAGAAAGAAAAACGTGAGGTGTGGTGTGGCATAAAGAATGCTACCTGGGCACCTTACATACACAGGACTATACTGAATTTGAAAAGACTCTGACACTTATATCTTCTTGTCTCCTGGCCTCTGATAAAAAAAAAAAAAAAAATTTCCTATTTCATTTAGGAGATATTTGATCAGGTTCAGCAAGAATGATCCCACACACACCTAACTGGGAACCACGGGCAGCTGACGGAATTTCACAGGTAGTTCATTCATCCCTTCCTTCTACTTTCGATTTTCCTCCCTAACTGCCAGTTCCTGGAGGCTGAGAAAAGTTTTTTGTTTTCAGTACGTGTCAATAGTCCCTAGAAATGTATCAATCTTGGGTAACACATTTCCATGATTCTAACTTGTATATAGTAGCCCTGTTTATAAGTGGTGGTGAAGATAAATTTCTATTTACTTTATGGGTATTTCTCACTCTCACTTAGCAGTAAGTCAAGACCATATTCTAAATTTTTAACATTTTAAAAACTTTCAAATATGTTTCTTTCTGATGTTAAAATACTAACCAAGCAATCATCTTTTAGCAGAAGAAAAAAATTAAGTGCTTATATCATGCTGTTTGCTATGTAAAAAATATTAAAAGAATTGAAACCATTCTCATTTTTTTGGCAGACTGCAGGCTCAGACAACACACTAATGGACTAGTTGTTTAAGATAGGTGTCTGAATCTCCAGGCTTGAGCTGTCTTTATGATTTCTGACTTGTTTTGAGATGCTATTCTAGTTCATTGCAGATTTTTCAGACTCTGCCCTTCCACAGTCCTGGCATAAAGTGGAGGTAGATCCTATTTTTACCAACCAGCTTAATCTTATTCTCCATACATGCTATCACTTTCAGCAAGCAAATGAAGTCCACTTCAGACCTTTAAGCATTACTTAGTCCCTATGTTTACATAAGAGAGCATTCTTTTAAAAGATGTTTTAAACGAATTCACTTCCTTTTCCCTCTGTATTCAAATTAAAGCTGCCTCTTCTATGATACCATATTTTCCAGTCTCACTGAGAAATTTTCTAAGTTTTAGGCTCAAGAAAGATTGTGGGTTCAGAGGCTGATTAGACTACTTAATACTTGGCAGGGAAGCTTCTTACAAAAAGGAATCATGTTATCTTCATGCGTATCTCTTAAAAAGCCATCAATCATTTGAACCAATTTCCTGGTTGCCTGAGAATTTATTTGTATTTTTGAAAAATCTGCATTAAAATTCTCTGAGTTCGTCCTTAATTCCAGTGGTCATAGTGATTAATTTCAAACAGTGAAAGATTTAATTGCTTAATACTGAAACACTTTGTGTGGTTAACATTTGAAATTTTTGTCTGACCTACATCCTTTTTTCCTTTGTGAGCTTAGCTTCTGTAGTTCCACTTGATTTCGGTTGGGCTGTGAATCGTGTGGCCCAACTTCCCCTGCTCAAGGAGTGGGAACATGAGCCAGTGTGATCAAACCATGATGGTGACTGGACTAGGGATATTAATGTGCTCAGGAACGACTGGAGTCATTTTGGGAATTGCTGTGAATATTGGGGAAGACATTGGACAACACACCAGAAATAAGACAATATGCTGGAAAAGAGAAGTAAAGTTATAAGTTAGCACATGTAGTGTCTGAGGAGTGGAAGAGATAGTGCTATAGGACTTTCATAGAGAAAATTTACAAACTGGAGGGATCAGAGAAAGTGTTATGCCAAGCTGAGGTTGAGAATAAGGTAGGATTTAGACATTACAGAAATCAAGTGGGTATGTGGAATGAGTAAGAGTCGGGGAGGGGAGTTGAAGGATGGGGGGGTCATAGTAGGTCTTAGTGCTCTAGGAATCCTAGTGGTGTGATTGAACTGGACAACCATAGGCAAAGCCTTAACTGAGGATACAGAAAATGCGGCTAGGTTGTAGGGGCAGAAGTGCTTCCTTGAAACACAGAACTCTCTACCACACATGTGCAGGAACACTTTCCAGACAATCCAAGCTTTGCAAGCTTATCAGCAAATCAGCTTAGTCGTGGGTCAGGGATGTTTTTCTACTTGGTATTAAATGTGGGTTTTGACTTGTTCAGCAATTTCTTCTCTTTACAGATGCTATCTACTCCAAGTAATATTTTAGCAAGCAAGTGAGGGAGGGTAGGCAGAGAAGAAGGAATGAAGAAGTCAGGGTGGTAGAAAAAGACCTAATAAAAAATGCCAAAGAACAAATGGTTTTGGATTTAGTAAGGGTGTGTGTTCTAGGAAAAGTGCTCTTAGAGAATGAGATTAAAACCAGTGAGATTATGCAGATAGAAATCAAGCTGGGTCTTTCCAAGGGATTGACAACACACTGATGATGTAAAGAACCAGAACCTCCTCCCTATAAAAAAAAATTAATAGAAGCCAAGTTCAGCCAAGAAAATCAAAGTGACAAGGCACTGCTTCATCATTTTTATTCATTCTTAACAAAATGGGAATCTTACTAGTATGTTTCAGGGCATGATTGATGAAAATGAGAATAAGCATTTGCCATAAATTTCTTGCATTCTGTTGTAACAAAACAATATGTGTAGTCAGCTTCTGTGTTTTATTGTTGCAATGCTGAAACTTTTACACTGTTTGCCTTCTCTACTGTTAAATTTCAGAACTTTGGCTAGGAATGGAAAAGGCCGAAGCCTACGTAGTATGGTCTTTAATCTGAGGTTATATAGATTGCTTGTGGCAATCCTAAAAGGGAAAGTTGTGTTCTAGAACTTTCATTAAGTATGCTTTAGAAGTTTTATATAGAATTAGCCATTTATTTATAGTTTTCATATATAGTATTTAGGATTGCAAAACAATGTTCAAGATAACTTCTTAGTCTGCTGGAAGACTAGTATTTGTAATTATTGATGTTAGTGTTTGAGAAGAACTCAGTATTAGGTTCACCTTTAGGAAGACAGCCATTCATACAGATTCAAAATGTTACAAGTATAAGAAAGAAAATAAAAACCTAAAGATAGGTTTTCACTCAATTAATTCAGATTTATTCAGCAATGTCTATGTCCTGCTGCTGTTGCTTTAACTATATGTAATGTGAATTTGAACAAGGTCATCTGTGACATCCCTCATGATCTATGTTAGAGATTGGCAATCTTTTTTTCTGTAAAAGGCCAGAGTAAATATTTTAGGTTTTCCAGATGGACTAGACCAGAGGTCCCCAACCCCTGGGCCACAGACTGATACCAGTCCATGGTCTGTTAAGAACCAGACCACACAGCAGGAGGTGAGTGGCAGGCCAGCAAGCAAAGCTTCTGTATTCGCAGCCACTCCCCAGCACTAGCATCACTGCCTCGGCTCCACCTCAGATCATCAGGCATTAGATTCTCATAGGAGCACCAGTCCCTGGTGCCGAAAATGTTGGGGACTGCTGGGCTAGATGGTCTCTGTCACAACTCTTCAATTCTGATGTTGTAGCTCAAGAACAACCACGAACGATAAGTAAATGTACTGGTGTGACTGTCAATAAACCTTTACAAGAAGAGGAGATGGGTATATTTTTAAAGAACTGTGAATAAGGATTTCTGTGAAAAAAAAAAAAACAGAACTGGGTATTTAAAAGTTTCAGGCCATAATTTCCATACTTTTCTATCCTTGGTGCCATATTAGTATGATTTCATAAAAATCTCTATGAATTATGGTATTTAGAAAAAAAAATCTCCATTAGAATTAATACTCTTAAGAAGATAAAACTCTTTTCAATTTTAATACTGCTTATTTCTTAACCAGAAAAATATTGGCGCTTTTTCTAGAATATGTATAATATATGTAAGATTTTGGAATTTCTGAAAATCCTGACAATGTCTTAATTTTCTTATTTTAACTTAAAATTGTAGGACAAACCTTCACTACAAATGTCACATATTTTTCTGTATTCTTAGTAAAAATTGGGAGTGGCAGAAGACCTGGAAAAAGACACCAGGAAAAGAAGGAATTATTGACATTGCTTAATGCCTTCACTGTTTTTGAGAACTGTAGGTAAAACTTAGAAAAGGTGAGTATGAATAATGAGGAGATGTTAACAGTGTTCCTGATGACAGGAGAGAAGGAAAAGAAACATTTTTGGGAATACACATGTGTCTTAGGCATTGTGCTAGTTTCTTAAACCTTAAAAGCAACCCTGCAAGGTAGATATTTTTATCTCCATATTTGCAGCTGAGCAAACAAGCTCAGAGAAGTTGTCATAGTTAGTAAATGGCTGAGCCACTATTGAAACAAGACCCATATATTTACAAAGCCCAAATTCCATCTACTGTACTACATTGTACAGATTTGACTCACTAAGGCAATGGAATATCTGGGAGAAAAACTAGCATCTTTGGGAAGTTTTGTTAGTGGCTTTTCCCTACAGTCTAGACTGACTCTAGGAGAGGCATGGCTTTCCTAGTACAAAGGCAAGGATGTTATCCAGGAATTGCAGAAACCAGCTAGTGGCACTTACCTATCTGAAGCAAGGTAGACATAATTACTTTAAGAGTGTTTTGACCCCCAGATATCTATAACTAGCAAATAGACGTTGGTATACAAATGGTGAGATAGATAAAGGACTAGTTTGGATGTGACTTGGCTTGTCTGACCAAAAAATAAAAAATAAAAACTTGGTGAGCAAGAGGCTTATGCTAGCCACTACAATGAAAACAGTCACAGTTCTTCACCCAGTTTCCAGGTCAAAGCCAGTTCAATAATCCAGAACTCACTGATTAAAGACTCTTAACGAAAAACCTTGCAAAACCACAAGTACATATGATTAGTCCCCCGATCCATTCCCAAATGAATGTTCAGCTGTTTTCCAGGTTAAGTATGTGGAATATTTAGACTGAGGATTCTTGCATATGATTTCTGAGCTGACACTGCTAACAGATATGAGACACTACCATGTTTCTCCAATTAAAGTAGAAGCTATGGAGGTGTTAAATGGAGTACTGGCACAACTTAATCTTACAGTGGTTCTACTAGGTACCCCTGTACAGGGAAATAAGTATACACTCACTAACTTAGTAACTGACATTTATTCACTGACCTGCGAAGTAATAGCCAATGATAGCCAAGTAATAAGAGTCAAATGAAAAACTTTCCATCTTTCCAAAAAAATTAAGTCTGAAGCATAATCACTTTTCACCAGGAATTTCAAGAGATCACACCAATCTTCAAAGACTAAAAGGATATAGGATTAGTGGTTCCCAGTACACCTATTTGCAAATTCACCTATTTTCAACCCCCTCTAAAACAGATTAATTCTGGTAGGTGATGATATATGCCTGTACACTGATCCAAGGAGTGTTTTTAGTCCCAACTGCTGTGCCAGACCTGATATTTTCACTGAAACAGATTAACAAAGCCTCTAACATTTGGAATGTACTATTCATCTGTTGAATGTATTCTCAATTCCCATAAGAAGGATCAACCTCAATTTACATTTACATGGGAAATGAAGCAAGACACATTTATATTCCTGCTCTGGGTTATGATAATTCTCCCTATTTTATGTCATGACAAGTGTGCAGGAACCTCCGTCATCTTGATATTCTGTAGAACATTATGCTGGTAAATACTATATTGATGGCATCATGCTAATTGGACCAAGTAGCATGAGTGGCAAGTATTCTAGAAATATTCTATAAGTACTAGGAAGGCACATGTATTTAGAGGATAGGTAAAAAAAACACATGGAGATTCAGGGGCCAGCCATATCAGTGAAGTCTGTAGGTTAACAGATCATCCCTACTATTCACCACTAATAGCATGACAGGATATACTGCCCTGGGCTATAATGCTCAGTCTCACTTACTGAGTAACTTAGAAGATTGTCAAGTTAGAGTGGGGCACAGGGTAAGGAGAAGAGTCTACAACAGGTTGTGTGCCCTTGAATGTCTGACATTGTTAGAGATTGCCATAGAAAAGGTGCTTGTGGTAGCATGGTATTCCCCAATAGAGAGAAGTAGCAAAGACTTCTAGAATTCTAGACAAGATCTTTTTTCTGCGGCAGAGAAATACCATTACAAAAATAGCACCTGGAACATTATTGGATCTTGATAAAGACTGCCTGACCATTAAACACCAAATGACTATGTAACAGCAACTTATCATGATCCGAATCTTATTACATCTATTTTAATAATTAGTCTGGGATATATGGCATATACTAGAATTATCCCAGGCAAACTGGGATATAAGGTCATCCTATTTCTAGATGACATCCTGTGATCAACTAAAAGAGAAGGAAACAATTCCCAGATCACAAATTGAACACCATGTTGATGTTAGCCACAAATGAACTCTGGTACCACTTAGACCATTGGAAAATGGAACTTCTTCTAGGAGGCGAAACTGTGACCAGTACACTAGGAAGTTTACTGTGTGGATGAAGTGGCATAAGGTATAGATATATGTGGACACAGGAAAAGTAACTAGGGGCTTGGCTGGTTGGTCAGGAGCCTCGAAGGAGTAAAATTGGAAGTTTAGAGTCTAGGCTATCTGGTAAATTAGACTGTGGCTGGTCTTATGGGAGTGATTACAAGACGTGGATTTTTGTGCCTCATGATAATGTCGGACAAAAGCCTCTGCTACAGAGAAGTCATCAATAAATGGATAGATAGAATGACTTGTTCTGTGAGATCAGCCAGCCTTGTACCTGGCTACTCCAGTGCTGGTGTAGTGTGCTACCCATAACTTAAATGCCTGTGATGCCTAATAGCAGAGACTCCCTCTTACCAAAGTTTAACTAGCAATTGCCAATGTGTTAGCAACAGAGACCAGTACCGACCCCTGTAGAATTACTATCCTTCAAGGACTACTCCAGACACTTAGCATCAGATTATGTTTGATCTCCATCATTGAGGGGCAGCAATTCATCCTTATAAGGATATGTATTATTGCCTGTTCAAAGTATCTCTGCAAACTCAACTTTTCCAGGATTTAGAGTACCTGAACTATTATCATGTGTATTCTATACAACATAGTCTCAGACAAAGAAACTTACTTTATGTCAGATTTGAAAATTGGCCCATGACCATGGAATCAACTTATCTTTCCATATACCTCATGACTTAGAATGGTAGACCTAGAATAGCCTGTTATTGGCTCAGGTAAGAAATTAGCTTGAGGATAAAACTCTAATGGTTTAAATTGCTGTCCCACAGGCTGTGGTACATGCCCTGGACCAATTGCCAATATTATAGTGGTACTTTCCTATTAAGAATACATTGCTTTGGGAACCAAGGAGTAGTAATGAGATTGGCTCCTCTCACCATCCCCTGGGGTGATCCGCTTAGAGAATTGCTATTTTTGTGCTTGCAGTCATAGCCATTTCTGGATTCCCAGAAGAATGCTTCTATCAGAGGACACAGTGAGGGTTCTACTGAACTTGTAAGTATGACTGCCACCTGGACACTTTAAACTCCTCATGCCAGTGGACCATTAGGCCAAGAAAAGAGTTAGCATTTTGGCCAGGATGATTGGCTCTGGGTGCCATGAGGACCCATGGTTGATGCTATACAATGAGTGCAGAGAAATGAGTCTGAAAGCCAGGAGATTCTTTGGGGCATTTCTTGGTGGGTCTGTGCCCAGCGATAATGGTGATCAAGCAGTTACAGCATCTATGGCCTAACAAAGACACAGTCTTATTTTCTAACATAGTATGTTATTTACTTAATCCAGTATTTAATTGTTTATATATTTGTCTTCTTTTAGAATGTAATTTCTGCAATACTGGGGATCTTTATTTTGTTCATTTACATACCCTAAGTGGCTAGAACACAGTAGGAGCTCAATAATGTATAATGAATAAATAAAAATGTAACTAATTTTGAATATATGAATAAATATATGAATATATGAATAAATAAAAATGTAACTAATAAAAATTGAGGAGCAGAATTGGAAGGTAGCCTAAATGTAGGAAATTCCTCATTTTTCACATATGAGAATCAATATAGCATCTCAAATTCTGATAAAATATACAATGCAAGTTATTTAAAGTTTAATAGTAAGCATTAGAATATATAAAATCAACACTGTTATCAATGGTTGCCTCTAGAGAGTGTAAATGGAGTAGGAAAAATAACTTTTGTTTATTTTAATTTTACTTTTATCAAATAATTGTATAATTAATAAATCAAACCATTCTATACATTTTATAAAGGTAATCACTTGCAGCTCCTAGTTTTTTTTATTTGTATGTAACTCAATTTTCTAAATGATAGGTTTTCACTTCTATTTTTAGATATTGCCTAAGACCTCTTTTTGGAGCAGTTAAAAATTTAGCTCTCTACCACTCACTTATATTCCTCTCCATAAAACTATATCACAATATATAGTTAAATCAATGTCAATGTTTGCATATATATGGAAATATTGCTCCATGCTGACTCAAGGAATGTACTATACCTAAGTTTCCTAACTTGTGTAATTTTCTGCTTTATGCTGTAAATAATTGTTTTCTGACATTTGTACCTTATAGTGTGTGACCACACACAAGTTCAAAACCTCTACCAGCTTTTATTTCCAAACCCTGAGGACTACCCTTGCACAGACCTACACATTCTTGCTCCAAACTAGCCCTGTTGCTCTAGCTCTGACCATGGGATTCCCATCCTCCATTCCCTATCTTGTTGCCCCATAGCTGCTTCTCTGATTGGAAAAACATGGTTGTGTTTCAGATCTCCTTCATTTTTTTGAAAGGATGGAACGTTTCCATTTGTCCCTTCTTACTTGGCCTTTATTGGCTATTACTTCATAGGTCAGTGAATAAATGTCAGTTACGAATTTAGTGTGTTTATCTCTATTTCCTTATACACAGGTATCCAGCAGAACCACTGTAAGATTAATTTGTGCCATATAACACCTCCATAGCTTCTACTCTAATTGGAGAAACATGGTGATGTCTCAGATCTCCTGGTAGCAGTGTCAGCTCAGAAATCATTCAAGAATCTTCAAATGGTCTAAACATTCCATATACTCCAGTGTACGGTCAACCTGGTAAATAGCTGTACATTCTTCTGGGAATAGATCAAAGGACTGTTGGTACATGCACCAAACCAATTACCAATAACTTAAATATATAACTTTGGAAACCAAGGAGGGGGAAGTGAATTAGATGTTTTATAGATCTATGCCTTTCTTTTTCTTGGCTTACTCCCTTACTTAATTTTAAAACAATTTCTGGTAAATACTTAAGAGCACATGGGAGATAATTTTGAATCTTTGTTTGACTGAAATATTTTTCTATCTCATGAGTAATAATCTGGATGTACATAGAATTGTAGGCTTTGAATTATATAATACCTTCTTGTACTCTGTTTAGTTGAGAAGCTAAAAGCCTTTCTAATTCCCATCTCTGCAAATGTGAAGAAAATGTTTAAATCACTAAACAGAGAAACTTTCATGTTCAATTCTGTTTTTATAATTCTGTAAGCCTTTGATAGTTTACAATAACCAATATGTCTTTAGCATTATAATGTAAAAATACCAACATCAAAATTATGTGCATTATTGGATGGATGCTTATATTTAAATAATTATTTGGTTCACCAAAAGATATGCCAGAAAAAAATTTTTGACTTAAGAGTCCTTTAGAAGATTTTATTAAAATTTTTCAAATTTTCAGTAATGTTTCCTATGTAAAGGGCATAAAACTACCTAGACAACTATTTCCAGAGTTAAATTTCTGTAATCATGCTATATGTATTTTTAATAACCTCTTTTTTAAAATGGTAACCATAGAAAGTTTAGGACAAACAAAAATTTCAGATATTTCCAGGTTTATGTCATCACTAGCAGAGATGTCATTTAAAGATTATCTACCACCCACATATCGAGTTTTTGTTTTATGATTGACACATGGTATGGACTCTGGCAAATCATGTGTTTTATAGAAGATCAGCCTGTTTCAAAAACAGGGGTAGAAAGAAGAAAAATTATTCTTATCAACATTTTAAATTTGTTTCAGTGTGCTCACCATTGAATCCAAAATAGACATTTCAACTTTCATTTTTCATCTTAAGACTTTAGTGACAACATTGATCATTTCATGTCACAATTTTTCTGCAACATCAGTTAAAGAGGGATTTAGCTCAGAAATGCGCTGTGCTAACAGTTAGCAGGAGAAATGGAGTGAAACATACACTGTATATTTTCCATCTGTGGAGATTTTATGAAAAGGAAGGTGACTGGTTATTGGGACCAAGTGAATACAAGAGGCTTTAGTTATTAGGTGAATAGGGAAAATCCTTAAATCAGAGAATTGGATTCTACTAGAATGTAGTTAGAATTTTTTAGGAGAAAAAATAGTCTATTGTTGGAATATAAACCTGACCAACTTGATAAGAATATAAATCCCATTCCTTTTCACTAGGTTTTTATACATTTTGATGTGCTATTAGGTTCATCCAGATTTAAAATTAAGAATTGATATATTCCTAGGAATAGAATTTTTTTTACCATGAAGTGATCATCTTTATCTTTAGTAATGCTTTATTCCTTAATGTCTGTTTTGTATGACAATATTATTAGTATCTTTTGGTAATAAATTGCATGGTAAAATTCATTGCATTATTTTACTTACACCCTTATGTTTTAATGTGTACATTAAAGTTGATTTTGAAAAATTGAGTCTGATAATCTTCGACTGATTTTGTACTCTTTGTCTTGCATATTCTAGATTTCTCTTTCCTTTCTGGACTTTTGAGATAATTAAATATATTTTCTCAATTTTTAAAAATAATGCTAATTTGGAACTTATAAACTCTGCTTCTCTAATATAAGTGGTTACTCTTCCATCTTAAACTATATCAAAATCTAAATTCAGTTTTTTAAAATTCCTTTGTAGACAATACAAGGATCTTAGAAGATGTTGACTTATTCAGTTCCTTATCTATTTAAGTACTTAAGGTTGCTGTGCATTTTTGCCTTGTTTTAACAACTCAAGACATTATTTACTATTATTATCATTATCATTATTATCATCATCATCATCATCATCATCATCATTTTATATTATCAGATTTATTTAGATTTTTAAAAATTTTTCCTGAGGCATAATTTGTAAACAGATATGTGTATTGACATATTTTATGCTAGTCTGTGTCTTGTCATTCCATTGTATAGTGACTTTCAAAGAGCAGAATTTTTTTGACTTTCATGGTCCATACATTTTGCTTCCTATCTAGAAAAATTTTGCCTACCTGCAAGACTTGTGAAGATTTTCTCCTGTTTTCTCTTAGGAGTTTTATAGTTTTAGCTTTTATGTTAAATCTATGATACATTTAAAGTTAATTTTCATGTATGGTGTGAGGTAAAAGTCAAGTTTTACTATTTTTCTATATATAAATATCCAGTCATTCTAGCACCATTTTCTGGAAGTATTTTCTTTACTACATTGAATTATCTTACAATTTCATTGATTTTTATTCTTTATTTTCTTTTCTGCTTAGAGTTTAATTTGCTCATTTTTTAGGTTCTTAAGGTCAAATCTCAATTTAAGATGTTTTCCCTTTTCAAATATAAACATTTACTGCCATAAATTTAAAATAATGTTTTAGCTACATCTCATAAATTTTGATACTTTGAATTTTCATTTTTTTTTAATTGAAAACATCTTCTAATTTCACTTGTTACTTCCTCTTTGACCTCGACTTAATTAATAATTTGTTATTGGTCTCTAATCTAATTGCATCATGATCATAGAACACATTTTAATTCCTTGAAATATCTTATAGCTTCTTGTTATGGTGAAACAATTCTCCCTGTGTATTCTGCATTCCTGCACAGTTCAAGTCTCTGAACAAAGGGTATTTTTGAACAACAAACATGCCTGATAAGCCAGAAATAGTGTCTTTCTAAAGAGAACCCTGAAGATGTGCCAGAACGAATATAGTTTTCATCTTACCCTGCTTAGAGACAGGTGTACTTGAAAATAATGTGTATTTTTTGTTTAAATTGTTTTGTAAATGTCAGACCAAATTGTCTGTTGGTATTTTGAAGGTCTTATATATTCTTAGTGACTTGCTCTCATTTTGTGGATTACTGAGAGAGGAGTATTGAAATCTCTAACTATAGTTTTGGTTTGTTTATTTCTCTTTCCAATTCCATGAGTTTTTGTTTCATGTATTTTGAAACTTTTTTGTTAAATATATAAGTTTTTAGGATTACTATGAGTTTTTGGTGAATGAACCTTTTTATCACTGTGTAACATACACTGTAATATTGCTTGTTCTGAGTCCACTTTCTTTGATATAAATATTGCCAGTTTTCTTTAGTGTTTGAACAATATATTATTTTCCACTGTCTTTTACTACATTTCTGTTTACCCAATGGGTGTTTCTTACAGAAAGCATATGTATGTATGAGTCATTTTTAAATCCAATCTGACAATATCTGTCTTCTAATATATATGGACCGTCTACATTTAATGTAATTATTTATATGGTTAAAAGCTACCATCTTGCCAAATTATTTACACTTGTTTTACATTTCTTTCTTTGTCTAAATTTTATTAATTTAACTTTTTTTTTTTTTTGCTTCCACTTTACCTCCACTATTGGCTTATTTTTTGTACCTCATTTCTCATTTTTTAAAAGTGGGTTCTTTAAGGTTTACCATATACATCTTTAAATAGTCTACCTTCAAATAATATTATTATACTTCTCATGTAATGTAAGAACTTTAAAACAATATATTCCAAATTCTTCCCTCTTATCTTTCATGTTATCTCAATACAACACATTACTCTTCCACAGTACATTGCTACTGTTTTTGCTTTAGATAATTGATTACCTTTTAAAGCAATTAAACATATTTAGTTACATTTAGTTACATTTTAACCATTTCTAGAGTTTTTGTTCAATATCATGTTCAATTTTTCTTGAACTTTTAACATTTTCAATGGTGCAGTTCTGCTGGTAACAGATTCTGGGTTTTTTTTTTTTTCTGAAAAGTCTATTTCTCCAGTTTAAAAAAGATATTTTCACTGTGATGTATTTTTTTTGACTTTCATAGTTTTTGATGAGAAACCTGCTATTGTTCTCATTTTTGTTCTGCTATCAGTATTTTTTCTTTTTTCTTTCACTCCCTGCAGGGTTTTCTTTTCATGTCTGGATTTCAGCAGATTAACTATGATTTTTTAAATATTTGATGTTCTGAGTGTTATAGATCTGTAGTTGGTGGCTTTTTAAAATAAAATTTCTCAGTCTTTTCAAATTTTCAACTAAATGTATGTTATACCATTTGATACTTTCCCACAGTTCTTAGGTTCTGTGGTTCTGTAGTTTCTCTCATTATTTCTCTCTCTCTCTCTCTCTCTCTCTCTCTCTCTCACACACACACACACACACACACACACACACACACACTCATTTTTCTCTTAGTGTTTCAGTTTGGGTAATAGGTACTGATTTATCTTCAAGGTCATACATTTTTCCTCAGGTGTTCTCAATCTACTGAAGGACATGATGAAATCATTCTTTATGTCTGTTATCATGAGTTTTATTTCAATTTTTCTTTTTAAATATTTTCTATTTTTCTGCTAAAATTCCACAGCTGTTCATACATGTTGTCCACCTTTTCCTCTGGAGCCTTGAATATATTATAGTTATCTTCTTTGACTATTTCAGCCATATTTAGTCTGGTTCTGTTGATTGTTGTACCTTTGTACAGTACTCTTGAGTGTTTAGTGACATATGATGCTGTGCAGAGAAAGAAAAATAACCATAGTCAGGCTCCCTCCCACATCAGGAGCTAACTTCCCAGTGGAAGAAACTCAGCACTTCTCCCCTTATGTAACCATGTGCCCAGTACACATGCACAGGCTCCCGTTATCTGGTAGTGTGCCACTACTTAACCTATGTATAAAAAGGCACGGGCATGCAAGGTCGTGCTGTGCCCTTGCTGAAATACTCTGTCACCCTGTAAGGCAGGCTGTGCCCTTGCTGGAATAAAGAGCTGTGTTTCAGTTGCCTACAGCTCCCTGCATTTCCTTCCAACTGCCAGAGTCTCATACCCCTTACCTTGGAACTACGAATCTGTAGCAGTACAGATGCTTATTTTCTTTAGAGTTTTATTTTTGAGCAATCTTTGAAAACTTAGAAGGAAAGGTCTTCTCCAGAAAGAACTCTCATATGCTCTTCCCCATGGCCAGGCACACTAATGGTTGTGAATCATTCTAAGTGAAATTTTGCCTGAGTTTTCTCTCAATAAGAATTACTTCAATTTGGTCTTTAAAAGAGATTTTGGTTGCAAATTTTCAATGATGATATTTTCTTCTTTCAACTTTGTACCCAGGTTTAAAGAATCAATTTCTTTGCAATTCCAAAGGCAGTAATAGGATTTACAGATGACTCCTATAGGGAGACATAGTTCTTGGTGTTCAAATTCACTGGGAAAGAACATACCATTAAAGTCTCTTTCAAGGGCAAATATTCTCAGGTGACTACAGCCAGCAGTTCCCAGCCTGCTTTCTTTTATTATTATTATTTTAGATCTGAGAATTTCTTACTCTCGTGCTACCTCCTTAATGCATATAGGAAGATAGTTTCTACATCATATCAAGGAAACTTACTGTTTTGGGTGGAAGGATTTATTCAGGAAACTAGCCCATTATATTGTCAGAATTGTAATTCATCCTAGTTCTAAAATTTCACAGTGATAATTTTTTTAGCTTGACTTCTATATTCATGTTAGAGTTTTGCAAGGTTAATCCTAGAGGCTAATTTTGTCTTGTTAGGAAATCTGCTTGCTGTTTTCAGAATATCTACAGGAGAATAAAACCATTCTAAACTAGTGTCAAACAGTATTAAAGCAGTTAATGAGCATAATACATTAAAGTTTTGATAAAAAATTAAATGTACACAGAAGTGGAAATAATAGTAAAATGAACCTCACATACTTATTACTCAGATTCGACAACTATCAAATTTTTGCCCCTTTAACTCATTCTATTCAGTTTTTCTTTTTACTCTTTATTGGAGTCATTTAAAGCTAATTTCAGCTATCATATCATTTTATCTTCTATATTTAGATTTACATCTCTATCAATTATATATATTTATTATATAACCACAGTTTTATTACACCTAAAATATTACTATTAACACTCTCATGTAATACTCAAGTCTTAAATTTCCCCAGATTTTTTCAAAAAAAAATTTTTTTCCAGCAGGTTTAGATGAATTAAGACCTAAGCAAGGTTCACATGTTACATTTGATCGTTTTCCTTAAGCATCTTTTATTCTAGAATAGTCCTCCTTTATACTTCTCATTTTCTTCTGCCATTGATTTGTTACACATTGAATTGTCTCACATTTAGTGATGTTCCAATTAATCAAGTGACAGTTTGAACTCTGTTGTAAATTTCCTATCAGTCTCTTTTCTGTTTCCTCTGTTGATAATCATTACTAAATAAAGTTTTAGGATTACAAAATGAAGACATTCTAATTCTCTTATTCATTTTCTTATTTCCAATAATGTTGATTTAGTATTTAGTTTTGGGTGGTTACCACCATAAACTCAAGGATTTTTAATATGTGTGCATTTAATTACATAGATTATAAGACACTAAAATTTTTTTATCTTTGTTTAACAGGATGCCCTGTTCACTTCTGTATCATTCAAAAATAACTAGTCTTTGACACCTTTTTTGATTTCTAAAATTTTGTTTTATCCACTTGACTTTATATCTATTTTCATTATGAAAAAAGTGAAAATATTAGTAAGCTTACATTCTCCCTATGGTCAGGGGAAATAGTATCTTTCACTGGGGATATTCTACTCCACCATAATACTGATGAATTTAACTCAACCCTCAAGCATCACTCTGCTTTTTGTTTTAATTATATTTGGTTTAGGGTGGTAGTTAATTATAGTAGGGACAGTTCTGAAAACTTAGGAGGCCCCAGTCATTCATGGTTCTTTTTAGATTAAGGGATGCCTAATGCCTGTGTTTTTATCTATGCGTCCAAGTTGTCAACTCTGGAGCTATAGAAGTCCTGTCATAATTTAACCTCCTGTCATAATTTTTGCAAAAATTCCAGGCTTGATAGCTGAGATTTTAGTCCCTTATTACAAATAAGGTAACCTCTGCTGATATTCACTTTTTTGAAGGTAAATAAATTCCAACCACCTTTCCCACATTGGTATGAAGCCCAATTTCCTGTAAATTTACAGATGGGTAATATGCCCAATATTCCTATGAACAATTCTGTGTTCACTTCAATTATCTCTGACTTTTAATTCTCTCATTTCTAGCACCAAGATATTTTCTTAGTTTTAAGCTTAGCATGGCATTAAATTTCATTTTTTGGTGATATATAATTTGTAATCTCTATGTGTCTTTAAATTTATTGGGGTGGCATTGGTTAATCAAATTATATAGGTTTCAGGTACACAATTCAATAATACATCATCTATGCATCTTAATATGTGGTTCATTTAGTCTGCCTTAATGACAGGAAGTTCTGAATATCCTAATAGAGGAAAATTAAGAAATTTAAGAAGCCTCTTAAGTATTTTCTGGTAGAAAAAGGTGAGAATGTTGATATAAGCTTTTTTTCTCTCTCACTGAATATTTCAAAAAATCATAGGTTTCATCAGGAGAAAAATGAAACTCATAAATTATTTTAGTAAACATAAAGCGAAATACTTTCAGCTGAAGAGGCAAAGTTAAGGTGTTGCTAATTTATTCCATTTCTAACACCAGTTAAAATGACACAAATTTTAAAAAGCTTTATCTTCAATGACACCCGTTCACAGCCCAAATTCAATCTATTAATTGCAAATAGTAATAGGCAAGCAGTGTGAAATTTTGGCCAAATAAGGGAACATACTGAGGATCATGTATATTTTGATGTATTTTGGGCACTGTCCTTCAACACTTGAAGGACCTGGTCAAGAGACTCTTACTTGGTACTCAGAAATCTGGACACGTGCATGGGCCATGGAATTGTTTCATAGTGGGAAATGTCATGTATTCTATGTAATTTTATACCATGAAAATACAGAATATATCTCTTTTACTGTGTCTTAGAACATTTACTAAATTGACCACGTATTGTGCTGTATAGGAAACTCCAATCAATTCCATCAAATGAAAAGTATTGCATTCTCTGAACACAATGTATGAAAGTTGAAACTGAATAACAAATGTAGAAAACAAAGTAAATTCAAGAAAAACATTCAGAAGAAATTAGTAAAGATGAAAATAGATATTAGTAAAAGAGAAAACGAAAAAGTAGAATTAATAATTTGAAAAATTATTCTTTGAAAAACAATAAATTACAGGCAAAATAATTTACTAAACTACTAGTTAATCAAATGATAATTAAAATAGTAAAATGCAGAGCCACATAAAAAACAAACTAGAGTAAAAGAATGATATAAAAATATATTTTGGAGACAATGAGGAAATATGGTGGAGTGAGAGATGACCTCAGATCTCTCCCCCTGAAACAACAACAAGCTGAACATCTAAAACTCAACAAAAAAACACCCACACTGCACACCAACATGTCTGAGCATGGGATCTGCACATAAGGGCTACCACAGGTCAGAATCCCAGATGTGGGGTGGTGGACTCAAAGAAGCTGTCTCTCGCAGCTGCCTGAGCTACCTATAGGAGGAAGGGGAGGGGTGAAGGTGCAGCAACATCCTTGATCAACCTACCTGGAAGTGCCAGAACTTCCAGCAGCCAGCAGAAGGGCCCAGTAATCAGGGCAGAGAAGCGGGACAGGACAGCAGAGAAACAACAGATGATTTTTCCTGGCCCTGGTTCCAAAACTGAGGCTAAGACACAGCCCTCAACTCTCAACCCAGGGGACCCCTTCCCCCTTACCCTCCGAGACTAATCACTGCAGAGACCCAGGGAAATCTGAGCAAAAGCTGCCAAGACAGAAGCTGCCTCTCGCAGCCTCCAGAGTTCTCTGCAGGAGAAGAGGGAGGTGAGAAGTCGAGGTGACTTCCCTGATCAGCCTGCCTGAAAGTGCTAGAACTTCTAGCAGCTAGCACCAGGGCCCAGTCATCAGGGAAGAAAGCAGAGAAGCGGGACGGGAACTCAGAGGAACAACAATTGAATTTTACTGGCCCCAGTTGCAAAACCAAGGCTGAGCCGCAGCAGTCATTCCCAACACTGAGGGCCCCTCCCCACATACCCTCCGAGACTGATCACTGTGGAGCTCCTGGGAAATCTGAGCAAACACTACTGAAACCGTTGCCTACACTGACAGAAACTGAAACTGAGTGTACCAAGTGTGATTCACTATCTACAAGAAAATGAAAAAGACATTTAGGCTTTATATAAAGCAGAGATCTAAAAGGCTTAGACGACGTCTACTGGAAACCAAAAAAAAAAGCACTTTCTTTGCAGCAGGCTAAAGAGAGACCTTTATATAATAAATCTTCTTTCTGGTAAAACAACAAAATACACTTCTATTAATACCAAGGCACAGAAATAGTCCATTAAACACCATGAACAACCAAGGTGACAAGGCATCTCAGAAAGAAAGAGAAAAATCTCCAGAAAATAAGCTTATAGACATAGAAAGATGCAACTTAAATGGCAGAGAATTCAGGATGGTACTTCTGAAAAAAACTCAATGAGTTCCAAAACAACTCAAATCAACAATTTCAGGAATGGAAAAAACAACTAGATGAGCAGAACAAGGAGACTGATACCCTCAGAAGGAACCAAATAGAACTTCTGGACATGAAGAACACACTGCAAGAGTTGAAAAATGAAATAGCAAGCTTGGGAAATAGAGTTGACCAAATGGAGGAAAAGATCAATGATATCGAAAACAGATATCTAGAAATAAATCAGAAGGAAGAAGAGAGAAACTGA
>CM053501.1:25754105-25778539 GCA_028627145.1 Eidolon dupreanum | reverse complement strand
TTGCTATTTCATTTTTCAACTCTTGCAGTGTGTTCTTCATGTCCAGAAGTTCTATTTGGTTCCTTCTGAGGGTTTCAATCTCCTTGCTCTGCTCATCTAGTTGTTTTTTCCATTCCTGAAATTGTTGATGTGAGTTGTTTTGGAACTCACTGAGTTTTTTTCAGAAGTACCATCCTGAATTCTCTGCCATTTAAGTTACATCTTTCTATGTCGTTAAGCTTATTTTCTGGAGATTTTTCTCTTTCTTTCTGAGATGCCTTGTCACCTTGGTTGTTCATGGTGTTTAATGGACTATTTCTGTGCCTTGGTATTAATGGAAGTGTATTTTGTTGTTTTATCAGAAAGAAGATTTATTATATAAAGGTCTCTCTTTAGCCTGATGCAAAGAAAGTGCTTTTCTTTTGGTTTCCAGTAGGTGGCATCTAAGCCTCTTGGATCCCTGCTTTATATAATGTCTTAATGCTTTTTAAATTTTCTTGTAGACATTTAATTATGCATACTACCCTCAGTTTCAGTCTCTGTCAGTGTCAGAGACAGTCTTGGCAGCGTTTGCTCAGATTCCCCAGGGGCTCCGTGGTGATCAGTCTCAGAGTGTATGGGGGTAGGGGGCTCTCTGGGTTGGAGATTGGGGGCTTCGGCTCAGCCTCAGTTTTGCAACTGCAGCTGGCAAAACTCAGCTGTTGTTCCTTTGAGATCTTGTCCTGCTTCTCTGCCTTCTGCCCTGATGATTGGGCCTTGCAGCCAGCCAGCTATGCGAAGCTCACAGCTATTCCAGGCAGGAATGGTCAGGGAACTTGCCACATAAACTTGCCACTCCTTCTCCCCTCGCCTTCTGCAAGGAGCTCTTGCGACTGCAACAGGCAGCTTCTTTATTTCTCCCAGTCCACAACCAGACACCTGGGGTTCTGACCTGTAGTAGCTCTTATACACAGATCCTATGCACAGATGTACTAATGTGCAGTTTGAGTGTTTTTTGTTGAGTTTTAGATGTTCAGTTTATTGTTATTTCAAGGGGAGATATCTGGGGACATCTCTCACTCTGCCATGTTTCCAAAGATCTACATAATGAACATTTTTTCATGTGTTTGTTGGCTGTTTGTGTATCTTTTTTGAGGAAATGTATTCTAGCCCTTGACCACCCACCCCCAACCCCTGCCCACTTTTTAAATCAAGTAATTTGTCATTTTATTCTTGAGTTGTGGAGTTCTTTACATATTCCGGATACTAGATCCTTCTCAGCTGTATGATTTTCTCACATTCTGTGGGTTGTCTTTTTTCTTGATAGAACCCTGAAAGTACATAATTTTAAATTTTGAAACAGTCTAGTTTATCTATTTTTTTCTTTGGTTGCTTGTGCTTTATGTATCACATCTAAGAATCCATGGTGTAATCCCAGGTCATGAAGACTTTTCTCATGTTTTCTTCTAAGAGTTGTATAGTTTTAGTTCTTCTATGTAGGTCATTGATTCATTTCGAGTTAATTTTTGTAAATGGTGAGTAGAGTCCAATTGCATAGTTTTACATGTGGACATGCAGTTGTCACAACACCATATGTTGAAAAGACTACTCTCTCCCTATTGAATGGTCTTTACACTCTTGTCAAACATCAACTGACCATAAATGTGAGGGGGTTTATTTGTGGATTCTGACTTCTCTTCTATTGATCTATATGTTTATCCTTATGCAGCATGACACAGAGCTTTGTAGTAGGTTTTGAAATTGGAAAGTATGTGTCATCTAACTTTATTCTTTTTTTTTAATGTCTAAACACTTCTTTTTTATTATTATTAGTTTCAGGTATACGGTATCTTGGTTAGATATTTATATAGTTTGTGTAATGATCCCCTTAATTACTCTAGCATCCATCTGGCTCTACACATAGTAATTAACTTACTGTTGACTGCATTCTCTATGCCATGCTCCATATCTCTGACCATCTTTCAACTACTAATTTGTACTTCTTTAACCCTTCACCCCTTTCTCTTATCCCTCTGGCAGTTACCAGATTGTCCTGTTTCCATTGTACACGGTTTTCTATACTTTTATTTTCAATCTATTTGTGCCTTTGAATCTAAAGTATATCTCTTGTAGAGTGCATATAGTTGGATCATGTTTTTAAAATTCATTTCACCAATCCTTGCCTTTTACTGCGAGTATTTAAATTTAATGCAGTTACTGAAAAAAAGGATTTATATTGGCCATTTTGCTATTTGTTATTTATATGTCATGTCTTTTTATGCCTTTATTTCTCTATTACTATCCACTTTTGTGCTAAATGGATATACTCTAGTTTAATATTTTAATTTCCTTGTTGTTTCTTTTACTATAGTTTTTGAATTATTTTCTTAGTTTTTGTCCTAGGGATACTTAACATATTTTAACAATCTAGTTTGGAGTAATATCAATTTAATTTCAATATATACAAAAAAATATATAAAACTTTGCCCCTATGTAGCTTCATTCCTTCTTACCCCCTTTTGCTCTTATTTTCATATAAGTTACCACTTTATAAATGTGTGCACATTAATATAGATTTATAATTACTGCTTTGTGTAGTTTTTTAAAATCAGAAGAAAATTACAATAAAAAGCATATTTATAATATTTAAAATTTTATTTTTCAATTAGAATTGACACACAATATTTTTTTTTCTTTTTTTCTCCCTGGCTTTACTGAAATAGTATATTTACATTGTACATTTCAAGAGTTTTTTTTTAATTATAGTTGGCACACAATAATACATTCATTTCAGTTGTACAGAATAGTGATTAGAGATCCACGTAACTCATGAAATGGTCATCCCATGAAATCTAGTACCCCTCTTCCCTCTTACATGTTTATTACAACATTATTAACTATTTTCCTTATGCTACACTTATATCTCCATGTCTGTTTGTAACTATCCTTTTGCCCTTTTTTTGCCATCCCTTCAAGCCCCCCTCCCATCTAGTGGCCCTGAAAATATTCTCTGTATCTATGGGTTTATTTCTGTTTTTGTTGTTGTTATTTTGTTCTTTGGATTTCACATGTATGTGAAATCATGCAATATTTGTCTTTCTCTATCTGACTTATTTCATTCAGCACAATACTTTCTAGGTCCATCAAGGCAATATCCTTTTCCATCTCCTTTCTCTAGTTTGTGTGTGTCTTTTAATCTGAAGTGAGTCTCTTGTAGGCAGCATATGTAAGGGTTTTGCTTTCTTATTCATGCAGCCACTCTGTCTTTTGGCTGGGACACTTAATTCTTTTCCATTTGAGGTACTTGTTGATAGGAATGTAGTTATTTCCATTCTTTATTCCTGTTTTTGATACATGTTTTTCATTCTTAAAGAAGCCCCTCCAACATTTCCTGTAATACTGGCTTGGTGTTGATAAATTCCTTTAGTTTATTTTTGTATAGGAAGCTCTTTATATGTTCTTCAACTCTGAATGATACCTTGTTGGGTAAAGTATTCTTGGTTGTAGATTCTTGATTTTCATCACGTTGAATATTTTGTGTCAAGCCCTTCTGTCCTGCATAGTTTCTTTTGAGAAATCAGCTGACATTCTTATGGAAGCTCCTTTGTAAGTAATTAATTGCTTTTCTCTTTCTGCTTTTAAGATTCTCTCTTTGTATTTAACTTTGGCATTGAAATTATGTCTAGGTGTGGGCCTCTTTGGATCCCTCTTTCTTGGGACTGTCTGAGCTTCCTAGGGTTGTATGTCTATTTCCTTCCCAAGGTTAGGGAAATTTTCCATCATTATTCTTCAAATAACTCTTCAACATCTTGTTTTCCTTCAGGTACCCCTATGACACAAATATTTTTACATTTAATTGTGTCCCATATGCTCCTTAAATTATTATTATAGTCTTGGCTTCTTTTTTCTTGCTGTTCTGATTGAATGTCCTTGGCTTTCCCATCCTCTATATTGGTGGGTTGATCCTCTTTATCCACTCTGTTTATTCCCTCTAAAATACTCTTCATCTCAGATAATGTATTCATTTCTGACTGGTTCCCTTTTATAATTTCCATTTCCATTTTTATGTTTTGTATATCTTTGTTAAAGTTCTCACTGAATTCATCTACACTTCCCAAAAGTTCATTGACCATCTTTATAATGAATGTTTTGAACTCTGCATTTGTTAGATTGCTTGACTCCATTATTCCTGGATCTCTGTTCTGTTCTCTCATATGGTTTCTGCTTCTTTGTCTTCCCATTTTGGCTGACTTTTTGTTTCTGTTTCAATGTACTAGGCAAAGCTCCTAAGTCTCCTGGTCTTATTAGCGTGGCTTTGTGTAGCAGGTGTCCAGTGGCACAGTGCTGAGAGGGGTTCAGCTGTAGGCCGAGTTTAGTACCAACCTGTGTTCCTCTGGGACCACCTGATAAGATTCAGCAAGCAAACCACAGATGCTGTGCTTATAGTTGCCTCAAGAGGCCACACCAGAAGCCGAGGCCAGCTGTCACCAGTGTGAGTCTTGGCTCTGCTCATCAAGGAGCAGTGGACTCACTGAGGACACAATTAGATGTGGCTTGGGTGTGGCTGTGAATTGGGGAAGGTGGAGTTTCAGGGATTTCTCTGGGTATAGCAGCCTCCTTTATCCACTTTGATGACTTCTAAGCTATGGTGGCACTGTGTCTGCACACTGGAAGTGGGGAAAGCTTAACAGAGGAACAATGAATACTGCCAGCATTTCTGCCTGGGAGAAACTTCGCCTCTGGTCCTCACTCTGACAACTCAGTATCCTCCTGTAAGTTCCTGGTGCCTCCTGTGGAGCTGACCAAGTGCTGGTGCTCAGAGCAAGCAGGTCTGTCACCACAAAAGTCCACTCTTATGGACACACCCCCTCTACAAGGAGTCTGCAGTTGCCAGCTGCCACTGCCATAGCCTTTGTGCCACTCAGCTGCTCAGGATCTGGCAGCCTTGCATCTTCACCCCCTCCTACTTTCTATTGTTACAGATTGATTAATTATTTCTCTCCCTAGTTGTAGTGTTTACATTCATCTAGATCCCAGGTGACTTTGCTTGCTATTTGCTTTGTGTTTCTGTCACAAATTTGATTTGGTTGCAAGAGAGAGGAACAAAGCCTCTATCATCTACACCGTTTTTTCTCAGATGACATGCAATATTATATTAGATTCAAGTGCACAACATTGTGATTAGATATTCATATACCTTGCCAAGTGATCACCTTGATAAATCTAGTACCCATCTGGCAAGATACATAAGTATTATATTGCTGACTATATTCCCTATGCTGTACTTTACATTCTCATGACTATTTTTATATCTGTCAATTTGTACTTCTTAATCTCTTTTTATCTTTTTTACCCATCTCCCTTTCTCCCCTCCCATCTGTCTGCTCTATTTGTTCTCTGCATTTGAGTCTGTTCTGTTTTGTTCATTTATTTTGTTTTTTAGATTTCACATATAAGTGAAATCATATGTCTGACTTATTTAATATAGCATAACACTTTCTATGTTCATCCATGTTGTCAAATGGTCAGATTTAATTATTTTTTATGGTTGAATAATATTGCATTCTATATATGTATCACTTCTTTATCCATTTGTCTATTGATGGACACTTTGGTTGACACCATATCTTGGCTATTATAAATAATGCTGAATTGAACATAGGGTTGCATATATCCTTTTTATTTTTATTTTTTATGCCTACAGCACCTGGTCTTCCTAGGTGGTCTCCCATCCTAGTACTAACCAGGCCTGACCCTGCTTAGCTTCCAAGATCAGACATTGGGCTTGTTCAGTGTGGCATGGCTGTAGACCATGGACTGTGGCTCCACTGGGGCGTGAACCCAGGACCTTCTGTGTGTAAAGCAGATGTGCTGACCACTACACTATGGAACCATGTCCAACATATATCTTTTTGAATTAGTGTTTTTGATTTCTTTGAATAAATACCTAGAAGTGTAATTGCTGGGTCATATGACAGTTCTATTTTTAGCTTTTTGAGGAAACTCCATACTGTTTTTCACAGTGGTTGCACCAACTTGCAACACCACTATCAATACATGAGGTTTTCCCTTTCTCCACATCCTTGCCAACATTTGCTGTTTGTTAATTTATCAATGATAACCATTATGGCAGGCAATATCTCATTGTGGTCTTAATGTGCATTTCCCTGATGATTAGTGCTGTTGAGCATCTTTTTATATGTCTGTTGGCCATCTGTATATCCTCTTTGGAGAAATGTCTGTTAAGGTTCTCTACCCACTTAATTGAATCTTTTTTTTTTTTTTGGTATTAAGTTGTATGAATTCATTATATATTTTTGGATATTAACCCCTTAGAGAATGTACCGTTGGTGAATATATTCCATTCAGTAGGTTCTCTTTTTGTTTCGTTGGTTTCCTTCTCTTTGGGGGGAAAAAACCCCACAAAAAACCAAAAAGCAACTTTTTAGTTTGTTTACTTTTTCTTTTGTTACCATTGCCCTAAAAGACATATCCAAAAAAATATTGCTAAAAGTGATGTCAGAGTTTAATGCCTGCGTTTTCTTCAAGGAATTTTATAGATTTGAATCTTTCATTTATGTCTTTAATCCATTTTGAGTTTATTTTTGTATATAGTGTAAGAAAGTAGTTGTTTAATTTTATTTGCATTATCTGTCCAGTTTTCCCAACATTACTGAAGATACTTTCTTTACCCTATCATATATTCTTGTTTCCTTTGTCATAAGTTAATTGACCATATAGGTGTGGGTTTATTTCTGGGTTCTCTATTTTATTCTATTGATCTATGTGTCTATTTTTGTGCCAGTACTGTGCTGTTTTGACTATAATAGCTTTGTTGTACAGTTTGATATCAGGTAGAATGATGCCTCCAACTTTGCTTGGCTATTTGGGGTCTATCGTAGTTCTATACAAATTCTAGGATTATTTTATTTCTGTGAAAAACACCATTGGTATTTTGATAGGGATTGCATTGAATCTGTAAACCACTTTGGGTAGTATGGACATTTCAACAATGTTAATTCTTCCTATTCATGGGCATCATGTATCCTTCCATTTATTTATCTCCTTCAGCTTCTTTCTTCAATGTCTTATAGTTTTCAGAATACATATCTTTTACATCCTTGGTTAAATTCGTTCCTAAAAATTTTATTCTTGTTGATGCAGTTGCAAATGGGATTGTTTTCTTAATTTCTCTTTCTGATAATTATTGGTGTATAAAAAATGCAACCAATTTCTAAATATTAATCTTGTATCCTGCAGTTTTACTGAATTTATCAGTTCTAATAGTTTTTTGGTAGAGTTTTTAGAATATCATATAGTATCATGTCATCTGCAAATAATGACAATTTTACTTCTCCTTTTTCAACTTGGATGGCTTTCATTTCTCTTTCTTGTCTGATTGCTGTGGCTAGAACTTCTAATACTATGTCAAATAAAAGTAGTGAGAGTAGGCATCCTTGTCTTGTTCCTGATCTTAAAGGTAAAACTTTCAGTTTTTCACCATTGAGCATAATGTTAGCTATGGGTTTGTTAAATATGGCCTTTATCAAATTGAGGTGAGTTCCCTCTATACAACTTTGTTGAGAGTTTTTATCATAAATGTATGTTGAATTTCATCAAATGCTTTTTCTGCATCTATGGAGGTAATTGTATGACTTTTATTCTTGGTTTTGTTGATGTGATAAATCATATTGTTTTGTGGATTATGAATCACCTTTACATCTTTTCAATGTACTGTTGACTTTGTATTTTGTTGAGAATTTTGGCATCCATGTTCATTGGGGATATTGGTTTGTAAGTCTTTTTTTTTTTATAGTGTCTCTAGTTTTGGCATCAAAATTATACTGGCTTCATAGCATGAGTTTGGAAGAGTTCCTTTTCAACTTTTTGGAATAGTTTGAGAAAAAGTGGTACTAATTCTTTAAATGTGAAACTCTCTTGTTCTGGGCTTTTGTTTGTAGGGAGTTTTTTGATTATTGCTTCAGTTTCATTAATTGGTCTGTTCAGATTCTCTATTTCTTCCTGATTTATTCTTGGAAAGTTATATGTTTTTAGGAATTTATCCATTTCTTCTAGATTGTTCAATTTATTGGCATATGATTGTTTATAGTATTCTTTAATATTTTTTTTTGTATTTCTGTGGTGTTAGTTGTAAACTTCTTTTTCATTTCCAATTTATTTTGTGTTCTCTTTTTTGCTTGATGAGTCTTACTAGAGGCTTGTCAATTTTATTTATCCTTTCTTGGGGGAGAGTGAGTGGGTAAAGGGGATCAAATATATGGTAGCTGAAAGAAACTGGACTCTGGGTGGTAATCACACAATAGAATATATAGATGTCAAATTATAATGTACACCTGAATATTATATAATTGTATTAACCAATGTTACCCCAATAAACTTAAAAAAAGTAAATTTACAAAAAATATTTTATCCTTTCAAAGAATCAGCCATTAGTTTCATTAATCTTTTCTATTGTTTTTCTATTTTCTATTTCATTTACTTCTATTCTGATTTCTATTAATTTCCTTCTTTCTACTTACTTTGCTTTGTTTATTGCTCTTTTTCTATTTTCTTGAGGTGTAAATTTAGATTGTTTATTTGGGATTTTTCCTGCTTCTTGAGGTAGTAGGCCTGTATAGCTATAAATTTTCATCTTATCACTGTTTTTGGTGCATCCCATACATTTTCTAAGGTTGTGTTTTTATTTTCATTTGTCTCAAGATAGGTTTTGATTTCCTGATTGATTTCTTCTTTGATCCATTGGTTATTTAGAAGCATGTTATTTAATCTCCACATATTTGTGTTTTTTCAAGTTTATTTTTTTCTGTAATTTGTAGTTTCATGCCCTTGGGGACAGAAAATATGCTTGATGTGATTTAAATATTCTTGAAATTGAGGCTTGTTTTGTAGCCTAGTATGTGATCTGTCCTAGAAAATGTTCCATGTGCACTTGAGAAAAATGTAAAATCTACAGTTTTTTTTTTTTTTATGCCTACAGCACCCAGTCTTCCTAGGTAGTCTCCCATCCAGGTACTAACCAGGCCCAACCCTGCTTAGCTTCCAAGATCAGATGGGATTGGGCATGTTCAGGGTTGAAATCTACAGGTTTTGGATGAAATATTCCATAAATGTCTATCAAGTTGAACTGGCCTAATGTGGTATTTAAGAATATTGTTTATTAATTTTCTGTTTGGGTGATCTATCCATTGAGGTAAGTGCATTGTTAAAGCTCCCAAGTATAATACTATTACTGTTAATCTCTGCCTTTATGTCCATTAACATTTGCTTTATATACTTGGATCTTGGGTGTGTAGATATTTACATTTGTTATATTTTCTTCTTTGACCCCTTTCATATTATGTAATGTCCTTGTCTTTTTTTTTTTTTTTTGGCTTGTTTTGAGGTCTATTTTGTCTAAATATTGTTCTTTTCATTTCTATTCACTTGGAATATCTTTTGCCATTCCTTCACTTTCAGTCTGTATGTGATTTTGGATCTAAAGTGAGTCTTCTTTAAGCAGCATATAGATGTCATTTTTTAAATCCATTCTGCTACCTATGTCTTTTGACTGGAGCATTTAGTCCATATACATTTAGAGGAATTATTGTTATATGCTTATTTCCATTTTGTTAATTGTTTTTGGTTGTTTTTGTTTTTTGCTGTTCCTTTTGATCTGTTGTGTTTGATTTGTTGGTTTTCTTTAGTGTTGTAATAGGAGTCCCTTCTCTTATTTTGTGTGTATTTTTTGTATATTTTTGGATTGTGGTTACCATGAGTTTCATATATATCCACCCATATATATATCAGTCTATTTTAAGCTGACAGGTATTTAAGTTGAATCACATTCTCAAAGCACCACCTTTTTACTACCCTCTTTATGCTTTGTTTTTGACACCATGTTTTATATATTTTTGTTTTGTGTATCCCCTGATTATTTGTTGTAACTATAGTTAATTCTGCTATTATTGTCTTTTGACTTTCACGTTAGCTTTTGAAGTGGTTGATTATTGTATATTTGCTTTCACTAGTAAGTTTTTTTTTTTTAAATTTTCCTATTTCAGATTATGGCCTTTCCTTTTACACATAAAGAAGATCCTTTACATTTCTTGTAAGGTTGGTTTAGTGTTTGTGAACTCTTTTATTTTTTGCTTGTCTCAGAAACTCTTTATCTCCAGTTCTGAATGATAACCTTGCTGGATATAGTATTCTAGGTTGTAGATTACTTTCTTTCTGTACTTTAAATATCTCCTGCCACTCCTTTCTGAACTGTAAAGTTACTTCCAAGAAATCAGCTAATAGTCTTATGAGGTTTCTCTTATATGTGACTTCATGTTTTGTTCTTGCTACCTTTAAGATTGTCACCAGGTATGTTGGTTCCGGAGCCTCTTTGGAGGGGTCTTGGTGCAGGCCAAAGTCAGCTGCTGCTTGTGTCAGGCTTGGGGATTCTTGGTAGAAGTTATAAGGTGATCTGTGGTTTGTTGTCACTTGTGATGGCCTTGGAGGTGCTTGGGAGAGGTTATGCTGCAAACCAAATCTGGCTGTCACTTGTATCAGGCTTGGGACCCTTTGGTGGGCACCATAATATGAATTTAGACCAGCTATATTTGTCCCAAACTTGTGGCCTCTTAATTGAAACTATGTTCTAGGTCAAGATCAGCTACCTCCTATGCCAGGCTTGGAGGCACAAAATGGGACTTATAATGCAAGTTGAGTCTGGTTGTCACTTGTACTGAGTTTGGGGCCACTTAGCAAGAGATCCAAGGCATGGTGAAACTTGCTGCTGCTTGTTTGGGGTTTATAAACTTTTGAGGGATTTTAGGAAAGTCTACAGCATGAGCTGAGGCAAGGCTATTTGTTTGGGGGAGCCACTGGAAGAAGCCTGGGTGAGGTTGGTGAGTTGGGTGGGGCAAGGTCTCAGGGAATCACCAGGGTGGGGCCAATGGTGTTAGATTAAAGGAAACTTCAGATTTGGTGCCTACCTGGGCTGGGCTATGTTAGTGAGAAAAGAGTTCAACAAAGGAACAATGATGCCTGCCAGTGCTTCTGTCCCTGGAGGGAGTTATACTGACTCCTGCCCCTTTAGCCTTCTCCCTGAAGTTAGTCAGTTTGGTTCCTTCCAATTGTCCCTGGCACTTTTGGAGCTGCTGCCTCTGTGCTGGAGTTTAGTGTGAGTGAGTTTTTGAGTGAGTCTTGCATGGTTCCTTTAAGACCTGCAGCACCTTTGTTTCTAGCAGCCTATTGTCTTTTTTTGGATACAATCCATGCTGGTTTTTCACAGCCAGATAGTATGCAGATTCCTATTCTTCTTTCCAGCACTGATGCTCTGGATTGGGGAACTCAGTGTGGTGTTGGGACCCCTCATTCCTCAGGGCTCCTTCTGCAACTAAGATATTCCCTCTCAATGCTTAACTGCTACATGTGGGTGTTGGGATCCCTCATTTCTCAGGGCTCCTTCTGCAACTAAGATCTTCCCTCTCAATGCTTAACTACTACATGTGGGTGTGGGACCTGCCTACCACTCTGGACATGTCTTCTTTATATCCTTAGTTATAGGAATTCTGTTCAGCTAGTCTTCATGTGGTTCTCAATGATGATTTTTCTATATTTAAGTTATAATCTTGCTGTGATCATAGGAGATAGTGAGCACAGTGTTTACCTACTCTGTCACCTTGACTGCAAATCTGACATTTTTCTTGAATAAATCATTTTGGGCTTGAATAAATTGCTGCAAGCCTTTGGTCAGTTTCTATAGTTCTGAAAAAGTTGATTCTGACTATTCTGGTCAGTTTTTTTGTTGCTTTTATGGAGAAGTGAGATCCTTAACCTTACATTTTTGCTGACATTCACTAGCATGTTCTTATTGCATTAAATAAAAAAGTACTGGGGATTCAAATGATAACAGGAATTCTCTTTCACTCAGAGCATGTAGAGTAGCCACATATCTGTGAGACCTATGAGACTACCAAATGTTCTTCCTTCCCCTAATATAAACCAGCATGCAGACTGAGACATGCTGTTCAAGCCAGCCTGTTCTAATCAGATAGATGGCTAGTCTAGATGACCTTCATGGTTCCTTTTGGCAGAGACTCCAAATGTGTCTCTCCTTGCAGGTCAGTCTCACCATGCAAGAAATAATCAAAGGTGTGAATACCTCAGATCCAGATCTGTTTTCAGGCCACCCAGATATCACCAAACAGACTTCTGGTATTTACAGGTTCATGGTTAGAAATGAGGACAAATGGCCTTTTTGGTTTCTTGGAAGTGGCAAAATGCCCACACAATATAAGAAAAGACTAGATTGTCCCAAAGTGAGACTAAGTATCTTTTCTACACTGTCCTTGAACAACTTAAGATATCCAAGTATTGTTAGAGATGAATTGTTTGATTTAAATTGGCCTCTTCAGTAATCTCAGTGATAGATAATACTTGAAGGGAAAAATGTTGCCTTATTACTACTGCAAAGCACTATAGGCTAAACTCCAGGATATTAAGTAACTCTGGCCCCGCTGCATCTCATTTGATAGGAATGCAACCTTAGTCATTGTTTATTCTAAGATTAGCATAGTATTCCTCAGACATCAAGGTTAATTCAGGGATAATGGTGGAGGCATGGAGGGTATGAAGAGAATATAAAAAGTTGCTTATCCAGGGGGTTTGGGGTCAAATTGTTGATTCTGGCAATGGGCTGCGATTGGCCTACAGCACTATTTCTACCACTCACTTGAGTGGTAGATACCTAGCATAATAGTCTAGGAAAACTCTAGAACTGATGGGCTGCCACTACAGTGAAGAGAAACCAAAATAAATTCAGTCAGCCCTCCTGGGATAGTTGTCTTGAGCCCAATCGTAAACCCATCCTGGAGACTTTCAGTGTTACTGAGAGGGAGTTTGTGAATATACGAACATGCCATTGGGATCTCATTAGCTCCAATTAAATGTACAGTAGAAGCTTGACACTGGTACTAAACATAAATTCAGTAGACATTACATTATAAATACTACAATTAACTTAGCAGTTTTCCGATGTAAGGATATAAAAGTGACAGCATCATTTCTTGACAAAGGTATCCCTGGACCTCTATTCCACTTGAGGCAGAACTATTTGGAGGCTGGCAAGTATCTTTTAGCTATATAAACAGCCATAAACCTGCTGAATTAATAAGAATCGTGGATGTAATCATTGTTCACTGGTTTCCAGAGAGCCATCAGCATAACATGACTAATGTTTGGGAGGGCACAGATCTTAGTGTTATTATCACCTTCCACTTTGATAAACTTGCAACACTTTGTTATACTTCTAGCCTTGGTCTTCCAAAGACTCCCTCTCTCTGCACTGTGGGGAACATCATCACGGGAATGCATCATCAGACCCAGCTGGCCATTGATACAGGTATGCTGAGTGTGCTGCCCCAGCTCCTGATGCACCCCAAGTCCTTCATCCGAAAGGAGAGAGCCTGGGCCCTTGTTCATACATGCAAACTTAGGAAAAAACCTCAAGACTGAAAATCTCTCTCTCTAGACTGAAGAAACAGGCTGGCCACTCCCATCTGGTAAGTAATAGAGTTTATTAAGGGAAGTTTACATTTGAGGCATGTCTTGGGTGACTGCAAGACAAAATGAATCCCTGTGCTGCTTGATAGGTGCCAAAGAATTATGTAGGGTAAAGAGGGGAGTAGGCATGGCTACTAATATCTGAATGCTACCAGGTACAGAAAATTACTGTTCCAGGAATTAGCACATAGCAGAAGGGAAGAGTGCTGATTTGTCAGAATGAATTTCAATCATAATCAGACAGTCTGTAAATGGGGGTTTGACGGAAAGCAATCTCTCTTCCGGCCCAGGTCCAGCTTGCGGTCACTCCTCCCTTCATGACTGGCTCTTAGGATCTCACAGGCCCTCCTCTTCCATGAGGTGCTCTGAGTGGTCAGCAAGGGGCTTCAGTAGCACAGAGGTAGGTTGCTTAGCTCCCAAGTGACCGCATTGGAGACAGAGTCTACAGCAACAACATAGACATGAGAGAGAAATTTAAAGAGCAGTCCAAGTATTAGTAATGATTTTTTTCATCATGCTGGTGGTTTAGTAGGTGGCCTAAGCCTGGGGTCAGATCACTTAAGGCATTTATTTGAGTTTTCATATGTGCTAACAAAGGAGAAATATTAGCATATTTCTATGTAAATACAACATTCAATTTGGATACAGCACAGGTGTCTCCCCATACCCACTCAATAACTTAATGCCACTGGAACAGCAGAACTCTGAGATCAGAAAGACAAACATTTAGTAGGGTCTATGGGAATTATACTTGTAGCCTGATCTTTAGATAAAGTGTTGCAGCCATGGGACTCTGGCCAGGGAAGGTGGTTCTTGGTGGTGTGAGATGGTAAAGAGGGAGAGGAATATGCCACCACAGGACACTACCTTCTCCCCTCTTTTAATGGTGTGTGTCCTGGTCCCTGTATAGCGTGTCTCCATGGGCTCCAACTACATTAAGATGACTGGGTCCCACAGAGACTGAGCAGTCCTTCACGCAGGCACGTGAAGTGCCTGACCCATCCCATCAGAACAACATTGCAGGTTCAAGTATGTGGTTCCCGTTCCAGGGACAAGAGGGCTTGGTGACCACATTATCACAGCTTGTTGACCCTTGGCAATCACTGAGACTATTGCTGTGTCCTTAGTTTTCCACATCTTTACTGTATTGGGTGCCTTAGCCTGAGTTCTTAGCCTGGCATATGGAGCAATAGGCCCCATGGGTTGGTCATGTAAATGTATTAATGCTTGGGAAAACACCTTTATCCAACTGGCCAAAGGAGGTTTTCCAGTTAATAACTTTGTTGTTTAAGGACACCATTTTTCTCTTCTACCAACCCATCTGCCTGTGGGTTATAGGGAGATGGAACCTCATTCAATAACTGTAGTGACCAAGTCACTGTATTTTAAAGGCAGCCTGCCTCCTTAGCTATGTGCCATTCTATCTGGGCCCTACTGTGCCCACTCTTCCATTGTACCCAATCTGTAGTGTCAACTGATAGGTAAGTTGCTAAAATGTATATTTTTGCCAAGGCATCTGCCTCCTGGTTACCTGGAGGTGTAGATGCCTTATGGTTAGGGACATGGAAAACAAGATAGGCTCTTGTGAGCCCAAATTTCTTTCCATAGCTCTTGTCTCCATAAAGATTTGTTCATAATTATTCACCCCCCCCATTTCCATTGTTCAAGCCATAAAGTTGATTTTTTAAAACTGCCCAATATATAAGATGAGTAGCCAAGGCTCATGTTTGATCACCAAGCAGGCAACTCTTAATTCAGCCCATTGACTACTGTGGTTTTTTCCTATTTCCAACTAGATAGTTTCAGTGGATGGTTGGATAACAACTGCTGTCCAGGTATATGGCTAGAGCTATTGGTGTACCAGGTTCCAGCTGATAGTTTCCCTCTTTCATTGCAAGGGCTGATGCAGGGATAGGAGCAGCAGCATTTGGAAGGTGTACACCACTTCTGTAGGTAAGCATGTCCTTTAGTCAGGACAGGAATCTGAGTCATGACAGAGGCAGGTCGGTGGAAGATGTTTGTCAATCTGCTCTTTGATGGGAAGGAAAATTCTTACTGTAACTGGCTGTTCTTTGATAAAAAGCTCCATCTGCAGGAGCGCTGTATACACTGTTTCATTGGAGTGTATCTGATTTTTGGCCCCTTCCACAACTGGGACCAAAAGTCAAGGGATATTGTCCTTTAGCTGGTTTTTTTTTTTTTTTTTTTTTTTGCCATAATGCCCAGCGCATGCCTTCTAGGGTTACTGAAACATCTGGTCCTTTTTAACTAGGCAGTATAATGGGCAAAGGCATTGTGCTTAATGGGGTATAAATGTTTGCCAGTACCCCAGAATTCCCACAAAAGCCTGTACTTCTTTTACATTTATTGGTATGGGGTAGGCTTGTAGTTTGTCTATGACAGCTCCAGGGATAGTGTGGGTCTTACCTGACCATATGACTCCCTAGAACTTTACTATGGTGCCTGGATCTTGAATTTTCTGTGGATTTACTGTTCATTCTCTGTTGTAGGTGGTTCAGCAAGGTCTGAAACGTTTTCTGTAGCAGAGGAAAATCTTCATGGGTTAACATAATGTCATCAGTATAATGAGACCAGGTTTCACACAGGTTGGGAAGGAAACAGTGACAAGTCCTAAGCCACCATCCCATGGCATGTGATGGGGCTATGGTAAATGGCCTTGAGGGAGCACTTGGAAGGTATACCCCAAGTGGGAAACACATTTTCTAACAGTTTCTTTGTCACTGTGAGGGCACTGGCCTTGCTGCAGGAGAAGGTTTCAACACATCCAAAAAATATAATAAGAACATATTGATAACCCATACTAAGTGGCAATTGAATGAATTCTACTTTAAATGTCCTATGGTGAATGAAGGAATGGGGTTTGCCAGAGAGAACTAAGGACTTCCTAGGGTTTCCCATAGCTCCAACTATTCATTTAACTTACAACCACTGTTTACCCATCATAATTTCCCTGATTCAGGAGCAGACTGTTACAAGAACAACAGGATAGCAAAAGTCTGGCAACGAGGGGTCATTTTTGTAGAATGGACTTCATTTTGTTGCTGCTGCCTTTCATAAGAGTCAGCTAAGGCATTTCTAATGCAAAAGGTCAGCTTTTCTATCAAGATTTAGTTGTCTTAAGTAATCAAAGACATACAAAGTTATTTTGATAAAATATAGAACCTTTGTTTTCTAGGCAGAAAACTTATTAGAATATCTTATCAAGAACAGACCCACAGTCCAAGAAAACTTTATCCTTTTAAGAGAGCAAGAGGACCAGACTCTAATTTTGCATCCACTTACTTTTGATATTTAAATCCACTTACATAATTAAATCCATTTTTAATCTTAGCCACCTTTACCACACATTAAAAATTTTTTCCCAAAGTTTCCTTTTTACAAGTGTTCTGCAATTATTGCTAAAAATTTCTCCTAAAGACCTTTTATTCCACTTAAATCTATTTTTAACAGTTATGCTTAGGTTACCCACAAAAACTTCATGAGATTTTAGACAAAATTGCCATCATTGTATTTTTGCTGATAATGCTATAGAAACGTCCAAATTGCAGGACTATCATCTTGATAAACTATTAATATGGTATTAACATGATTTCTAGTTGCTTTGCTAATATTTCTCTTTCTGCTTTCCACTTTTCTCAGAATAGTGAAGGAACTTTAAACATTCTGTAATATTTTAGTCTCTATAGGAGGAAAAGTTATCTAAATTGCTTTAGAGGATTTCATGAAGAGTAATCATTTCTCATCTTTGATATGTGATTTTATTAAAAATTATATTTCGCCTTCCAAGGAAAAGTATAGCAGCTTTTGGCTTGGTTTTCTAATCACTTAAAACCATGGCAAAAGCTTTGTACATAGTATGGTGGAAATAAGGGACATACTGAATGTCACCACTAAGCACTGTGAATTGATGAATTTTAATAATGGGTGATGAATATGATACTATCATATAATAGTGACTTCATTATGTTTTATGACCTGCTGTCTATGTACCCTTGAGCATTTTTCATTTATATTATACCTCAGTTGAAAAAGGATTTGAAGTTTTGAGTGGTCTTGACCCATTTAAGTATTTTGCAATGTTAAGAGGCCATTGTTTAATTGATGATTGCCAGAGGATTGGGGGGCTGAATGAAAAAAGCGAGGAATGGAGTACAAGTTAGTAGTTAAAAAACGGTCAATGGGATGGGGAGTACAGTATAAGGAATATAGTCAATATGGTGATGGCTATATATAGTGCCAGATGGAAACTAGAATGACTGAGGGGATTGCTTCATAAATTATATAAATGTCTAACCATTGTACTGAAATTAATATAGAAAAAAGAGACTTTAACTTTATAATAATTAAAAAACATTTTAATTTTTTAATATTATAAAGAATGTTAAAACATGATTAAATGAGAAAATATATATTAATATAAAGTTTTAATAAGAAATACAAAAACATTAGATTTGGTATATGGAGGAAAAGATAATGCATTTAATCAAAGTTATTTCTGATTCTTAGCTGATAATATTGCAATGAAATATTTTAAAATTACTAAGAACCAGAGGACTTTTTAGGATAGCTTAAAATTTCTGCTCAAATGAGAAACCAAAATGCTGGTTTATGATGGCTCCAGGACACAGTCACTTAAAAAGGAAGCAGGAGATGAGTCTTTAAATAAAAACTAGTGTAAAGTATATTATTTGCTTTTGATTGCACAATGGATTTGCCTTTGGAAAGTTTCTATTCCCACTTCATATAATTTTGAAAGAATGCCAATCACAAGTTCCTATACTCCTGACTACAGGGATGAGAATGTCGTCTAAGTTAGGCTAAACTGGGAATTTAAGTTTTTGATGTGAAATCTACCAAAGACCTCAATAAGAAAAAGCACAATAATATACTTAAATACTTCGCAAAGTATTCAAAATACTTAAACAGGTACTTTACAAAGGAGATCTAATTATTCAGCGAGCATAGGAAAAGAAAGTGTTTACCATTGTTAGTCATCAAGGAAATGTACACAATTAGATGATACTATCAAGCATTGACGAGGATGTGGAGCAATTGGAACTCTAATCCTCTGCTAGTAGGAATGTAAATTGGCTTGTTTGTTTGAAAAGCTATTTGGTAATATTTCCTAAATCTGAGTACATCTTACTGTTAAATTCAAGAAAGTGAGTTTTCCTTTGTTCAAACTTTTTTTCCAAACAATTCGTCAAGTAGTGGTTTCAAAGTGTGGTTTGGGACCCTGTAGGTTCTGAAGGTCAAACTATTTTAAAATAACAACTGAGACATTATTTGCCTTTTCTACTCAGTTTCTAAGTGTATGGTGAAATTTTCCATAGGCCAGCTAGCTTCTATTGCCATTATTATTCTCGCAGCTAATGGAATATATGCTTATGGATCCTTGTGTCTTCTAAAACCTTCCAAAATAAGTTCTTTGGAGTCTTTATTAACTTTTAAGAGTGTAAAGAGGTCCTGAGACCAAACGTTTGATAACCACTGGCATAGTAGATAATAGGTGCAAAATTACCCTTTAAACCATAGATCGATCCACTGCTGCTGGATCTTCAGGTATATCACAAATGCTGAGTTTTACAATTACAACTTTTCCTTTCCTTGAGCATATCAAATATCTGACTTGGATGTTCTTCCACACAATTTTTTCTAAACAGAGCTAGCAGTATAGTTTTTCATTAGCCCAGTATTGGAATTTTTTATTTTCTCTGACCTCTGAAGTTGAGACTTTCTTCCCCTAAGAAGTATCTCTATATCTAAATATTGTATATAGTTTCAAAATAAATACACATATATTATATAGAAAGTCTTCAAATCAGGAATTTTGTAGATGTAATCTCTGTAATAGATAAGCATTTATACTCTACAAAATGATAGCTGGCCTAAGGACATATAAACATAGCCCTTTAATTATTAGAGAAATAAATGAAAACAAATATGATTTTAAATGCATTCATTATTTATCCAGAATGAGCTATAATAGGTAACTACTAAGAAACTAACAGGACTGCCATTTGCCATGAAGTTTGAGAACAAACAACCAGTCAACATTGACTGTCCAATTACAGTTTACTAGTGAAAAATTTTTTAGTTCTGAATTTCTATTGGATTCCCTACATTCTAGCCACCTTAAAAACAGGAGAAAGAAAAAAAGCAAAACTGTATCAATAAACTAAAATTCATCTGCAAAGTTGATTTCTGGTATTACTATTCCATATGGCTTCTAAGTGTACTGAAAAGTTTACTGTTATTTACTTAGAAAGCAATTCTCTCCTTGACTATAGGACTTAGCTATTATTTTATTCCAGATCCTCAGAGGCAAAGCATAGATCAAGAACTTATAAAACCAAGCTTCTAATTCACAGACTCTTTACCAATTTAAAAGTGACCTGCTGGTACCAGACGTACTGAGAAACTGCTAAAAGTGGCTCACAACCAAAAATAATGGGTCAATACAAAGAACCTTAGGAATTATGGAAAAATAATCTCTATTTTATGACTACTTTAAATATATTTTAAAAAATCAGCTCTGTTTTAAGATCACTCAAGCATTATAAAACCTAACTTGAAGTTACTTCAAAGTCCTTTTTTTCTGGGTTTTCATTTTGTTAGTGTTAATACACAAAATAGAAATAACAGGCATGATTTAGAACTCAGAACAAACCCCAGAACCTATACAATTACTAAGTGCCTATTTCTTGGAAAAAAAATAGAAATATTAATTATTCCCTAGTTTGTTCCCTTTACCTCAGCACAATAGTTAAAAGAAGCTACTAGGTGTACCTGCATTGTGAAATGCCTCAGTCTTTACTGTTGCTATAGACATGTTTAAAGTGCTAGCCAAGCCAAAATACCCAATTCTTTAGAATTGAGCTTTCATAAACATTCTCTGTTGAACTGTTGAGTCCCTGTGTCAAATTTATGCCTTCCTGATCACATCTGACCTAGAGAGTTCTATAAGTGGGTCTGGGCCAATTAGGTATAATCTGTAAAGAATTTTAACTAAGAGGAACAGATAAATTGACATACAACAAGCTGGGGAATAGTAGCCCCCGCCACACACCCACATTCACACTAGATTGCATGCATAAGCCTCAGTTGAAGCACATGTCTTGTAAGAAAATACCCTCCTCAAAATCCACTCCACCTCTCCTCCTGGCTAAGTATAACAACAACTTATATTAAAATGTGAGCATAACCCAACTTGGAAATTACCAACCTTACTAAAAGATAAAGGAATTATTCACATAAGAATCTGCAGGCCCTGGCAAGTAGGTTCCACCAGGAACTCAGAGAATATGCCTGGGAATGAGACCTGAGAGTACTAAACCAGAGTAGGATATATAGCTAAATAATGGAATTCACTGATTGGGGATGGTTTCCCATGACTTAGAAACAATACACTTGCAACAACTCCTCAAGGAGGTCCTAATGAGGTGAAGGTGCTAGAACTGCCTTGGCATTGTTGGCAAATGGAATGAAAGACTCACAGATATAGCATACACAATGGATCTATTATGTACGACTCAAGAACATCAAATGACTATGTTCACTAGGAGGACAAGTAGAACATGCCTTGCACTAACACCTAAAGAAATGTGCCCATAAAGAGGTCACAACATCATTGAGAAGTTCAGTAATAGCTGTCTTCTGCTGGACAGGATTGATGGCAGGGATAGTGTTAAAGAACTGGGATCTCTACTGACAATTGATATGGTAGGATTCTGGAATAGAAGAGGCTATATAAGGAATCAGTAAGGAAGTTTCAGCCTTTAATGGCACATTAGACCAAATGAACATAATCAATATTTATAGGGCTTTCTACCCCCCCAAAACAGAATATATTTTATTCTCTAATGCACATGAAACATTCTCAAGGGTAAAACATATTTTGGGGCACAAAACTAGTCTGTATAAATTTAAGAAGACTGAAATTGTACTAAGCATATTCTCTGACTACAATGGTATGAAACTGAAAATTAACTGCAAAACAAATCTTGGAAAAACCACAAAATGTGGAGATTAAACAACATGCTACTGAGCAACTACTGAGTCAAGGAAGAAATGAGATCAAAAGATACATAGAGACAAATGAGAATGACAATATGACATTAAAATTTTAAGATACATCAAAAGCAGTACTAAAAGAGCAAAGGTTATAGAGTAGTATAGGCCTGCCTCAAGAAACAAGAACAATTTCAAATAAATGACCTAACATTTCACCTTAAAGAACTAGAAAAAGAACAAATGAAGACCAAAGTCAGTAGAAGAAAATAATAAAAATTAGAGAACTAAATGAAATAGAGAACAAAAAGATAACAGAAAAAAAATTAATGAAACAAATAGCTGGTTATTTGAAGAAATAAATAAAATTGACAACACTGGCTAGACTCACTAAGGAAAGAAGACAGAAGACTCAATCATAAATGAAAGAGAAGTTACAACAGAAGCCACAGAAATACAAAAGATTATACAAGTATACTATGAAAGGCTATATGCCACTGAATTTGATAACCTAAAAGAAATAAACAAATTATTAGAAATATATAATCTTCCTACACTGAACAATGAAGAAATGGAAAACTTAACAGACAAATCAACAGTAAGGGAACTGAAATGGTCATTAAAAACCTCCGCTAAAACAAAAATACAGGACCAGATAGCTTCACTTGTGAATTCTACCAAATATTTAAAGAAGATTTAATACTTAACCTTCTCAAATTCTTCCAAAAAGATTGAAGAAGAGGGAATACTCCTTAACTAATTTTATGAGTCCAATATTATTCTGATACCAAAACCTGGCAAAGACGACACCAAAAAAGAAAATTACAACCAATATCTCTGATTGGGAAAAGATATTCAGTAATGATACATCTGATAAGAGGCTAATATCCAAAATATATAAAGAACTCATAAAACTCAACAACAAAAAAACCAAACAATTCAATTAAAAAATGGGCAAAAATCATGAACAGATACTTCTCCTAAGAGGAAATACAGATGGCCTCCATAGACATATGAAAAGATGCTCAAGGTTACTAATTGTCAGAGAAATGCAAATTAAAACCACAGTGAGATATCACTGCATACTTGTCAGAATGGCTATCATTGATAAATCAAAAACAAGTGTTGGCAAAGATGTAGAGAAAAGAGAACCCTACACATTGTCGATGGGATTGCAAATTGTTATAGCCACTATAGAAAATAGACTGGAGGTCTCTTAAAAAATTAAAATGGATTTACCTTTTGACCCAGCAATTGCACTTCTGGGCATTTATCCAAAGAAAACCAAAATGATAATTCGTAAAGATTTATGCACCCCTATGTTCATGGCAGCACAATTTATAGTAGCCAAGATATGGAAACAACTTAAATGCCCATCAACAGACAAATGGATAAAGAAGTTATGGTTCATATATACAATGGAATATTCCTTGGCCATAGAAAAAAGAAATCCTACCATTTGTAATGACATGGATGAACCTAGAGGTTGTTATGCTGAGTGAAATAAGTCAGATACAGAAAGATAAATACCATATGATTTCACTTATATGTGGACTCTAAGGAACAAAAAGAAGAAACTAATCAAAAACAGACTTACAAATATAGAGGACAATTTGGTGACGGCCAAAGGGGAGGGAGGTTGGGGGACTGAGAGAATGGGGTGAAGGGTTAAAGAAGTACAAATTAGTAGTTAATAGATGGTCACGGCATAGGGAATGCAGTTAGCGTTAATGTATTGGCTAGGTGGAGAGCCAGAGGAGAGGAAGTGCAATTAGGGGGATCACTTTATAAACTATATAAATGTGTAACCAATGTACTGTATACTTGAAACTGAAAAAAAAAAAAAGAGTAGGGCTACCATATGACCCAGAAATCCCTCTTCTGGTTATCTATCCAAAAAATTTGAAAACATTTATTCATAAAGATATATGTACCCCAATGTTCATTGCAGCATTATTCACAATAGTCAAGGCATGGAAACAATCTAAGAGTACTTCAACGGATGATTGGATAAAGAAGATGTGGTACATATATACAATGGAATACTACTCAGCCTTAAAAAGAAATATTGCTATTTGTGAAAACATAGATGGATCTTAAGGGTATCATGCTAAGTGAAATAAGTCAGATGAATAGGAAAAGAACCATATCATTTCACTCAGATGTGGGATATAAAACAGAAAATAATAAACAAACAAAAACAACAGACAAACTTATAGGCACAGATAACAGTATGGTTGTTTTAGAGGTAAAGGGAAGGTGGGTAAAGGATGAAGAGGGTAAAGAGTGTCAAATATATAGTGACAAAAGGGGACTAGACTTTGGGAGGTGAGCACATAATGCAATATACAGATGATATGTTATAGAATTGTATACAAAGTAGACAATCTGGAGAAATAGATAAATTCACAAAAATATACAATTCTCAAAGATTAAATCAAGAAGAAACAGAAATCTGAACAGACTGATTACTACTAACAAAATCAAATCGGTAATCAAAAATCTCCCAAAAAACAAAAGTCTTGGACTAGATGACTTCATAGATGAATTTTAGCAAGCATTCAAAGAAGAATTAATACCTATCCTTACAAAACTATTCCAAAAAATTCAAGAGGATGGATGGCTCTCAAGATCATTTTTCTACTATCGTGGTAGGGGACCTAAATACCCCACTGTCAGATATGGACAGATCATCCAAACAGAAAATCAATAAGGAAATAACATCCTTAAATGACACATTAGACCAACTGGACATAATGACATTTATAGAGCCCTCTATCCCAAAATGGCTGCTAATACATTCTTCTCTAGTGCACATGGAACATTCTCAAGGATTGACCACATACTGGGACACAGAGATAGCCTCAACAAATATAAGAGGGTTGAAATCATAC